>UCOK01008936.1:0-26140 GCA_900474325.1 Synergus umbraculus
AGCAACAAAATTTTTTGTTATCCGCACCAATCATTTTTCTCAATGTTGATAAAGAGGTTTTGGTTTATAAAAAGGATTGGAAAAGAAGTTTAGAAAAAAGCGTTAGAAAAAGTTCGAAAAGGAAGATTGAAAGAAAAGTTAGAAAATTGTAGTTTGATTAATAAAAATGTTTAGTATTCTCTATTTTATAAGTTACTAAATTCGAGGAAGAATCTTCTCTCCACTTTTTCCTGAGAAACATCAAGTGCTTCGTGAAATTATCAATTAACGCGAGCCCCAGTAACAATAGCTGGGAGGTGCTACTGTCGTTTGTACAATGTGTAATGATTCCATCGTGCAGAGCAAGCACGTCTCTAGGGCTGTGCACTGGTTTCTATTTACATCTATTTCGTCCCGTATTGAAATGAGCGCTTTGCAATGCACGAAATAATTTCCAACTACAGGGTACTACAATCTGCTATTCAGTATTCAGCTGGATTAACGTTAAGAAAGTTAAAGAAGGGGAATTGAATTTCTGATGAAGATTCCAAAGTCAGCCAAGAAACATTTACAGAAAATTCTTCTTTGTTTGGCGCAATTTTGAAATTCTTACTTTAAATGTTTTTAAATAAATTGAAAATTTATTAATGGCCAAGAGACAAATCATGGGTCAGAATAAAATTCAAAAATCCCTTTACTTTCCTTTCGTAATGTTTGATCCTTACATCTTTAAAAGCTTTTTTCAATAATAATACAAATGAACAGAGATTTATCTAAATAAAAATAAATGTCGGTTTTTTATTCGTTTATTACAAGTTATTTGGTTTGGAGATTGCGATTGATTTACTCTCATGGGTGAAAATGACGTACGCTAGACCTCGTCGTTAACGAAGTTACAGATTCTCGTAATCAAGGACCGAGGGATTGAACCGTGACCGTCTGTAGACATTCAATATGCCATGCCACGGTTGTTAGCATCCACAATGTTATTCATATATTCAGATCTATACCTCGTCGACGCGTGTTTCTCCTACGTATTTCGTATGAATACACACAAGCGAGAAAACACTATCAAGAAGTCGACGGAGAAAATGAGATAGAAAGGAAAATCTGCAATCATTCAAACATCAGGACGGTCACCACTTTGTGTCAGAAAATCAATTTTAAAAGGACAATCGTCCTTCGTTGGAGGGAAATCAACTTGGTTTCAAATTTTATATTAAAAAGTGCCCCTCCCTCCTTCGTATTTTTTCAAATTGTCAGATCCCAAAACTAAAAGAGCAACTGTTTTAATATCTGAAACAATTTTTATTTGAAGGGCTTAAAACTGTTGAATTTCAAATTGGAATCATATAATATTGCCAGTTTGTTAAAGCATTGGGTTGAAGTTTCAGACGTCTAGTCTGACGAAAATTTGTATTTTATTTTTTTTTTACATATTTTGGTTTAAGAATATGAAAAAAATTATTTTAAGTGGTTTTTAATTTTAGGGAATTTCAAGATATGTATTAAGAAATGTCAAAGGATATTTAAAAGAATTCAAAAAAGTTTAAGTGTTTTCAAGAGTTTTCACAAGATTTCAAGGGTTTTTTTTTTTATAAAAGTTTGTAATAGTTGTCAAAAGAATGTTCCAGAGATTTTTAGAATTTTCTATAGATATGTCACATGATTTTAAGATACCTTAAAGGGTTTTATCAAATTTTAAGTGATTTTAAGGGATATCAAGGGATTTCAAAACATTTTTTGTGATTTCAAGAAATTTTAAGGAATTTATTCTAATGTGGAATAAATCAGATGGAATTCCTTAAAATCCCTTAACATTACCTGAAATTCTTTAAAAACTTTAAAATCTTCTGGAAATCTCTTAAAATTATTTAAAGTATATCAAAATTCCTTAAAATTCATTAAAATCTCTTGTAATATCTTGAAATCTCTTTAAATTCCTTAAAATTCGTTAAAACCAGTTACAATGTCTTGAAATTTTGTGAAATTTCTGAAAAAATCAATTTACAACTCTTTTAAAAATCTCTTTAAATTCCTAAAATCAGTCAAAATCTCTTAGCATCCCTTGAAATTCCCTAAAATTACTATAAATCACTTGAAATCCTTTTATAACTTTTGAAATCTTATAAAATCTCCTGAAATTCCTCAAAATTATTTAGAATCTTTTGAAAATTCCTCTAAAATTGCTCCTAGTAAATAAATAACATTTTTCGACTTTGGAAACCGTGGAAACATTTAAAAAAAAATATTTTTCTTCCATTCTCTCTAAATCTGAATTAGTGAAAGAATTAGGTAGGTCACTAATTTACTTTAGTGAAAATTTTCACTAATTATTAGTTGTATTTCACTATTTCAATTAGTAAGTTTTCAACTTTTCACTAAACTTTTAGTCCAAAATGACTAACAATTAGTAGAATTTTTCACTAAAGTAAATCAGTGACCTACTTTTCACTAATTCAGATTTAGAGAGTTGAATACAAAAATAAAAAATCATCAGTAAGACGTCAGAAACTTCAACCCAATTGTTAAAGCTGGTGAAATATACTAAGAAATATTTTAAAAGGATGCAACTTCACACCCTCGTGAGACAAAAAGAAAGCAACCATAAAAGGACAATTCGTCGGGTCCTCTAAACTCGAAATCCCCATTAAACACTTTAAAATTTTGCCCCATAGTAGATTGCATTCCAGAAAAAGGTATCATCCATTGTCAATGCGACAACGAACTTGTCGACGATGTGCGAAGCCAAGCTGAATAAATCAGGAATATGAGTCATTATATTTCCCGAATGTGAATCAAAATGTCATCTTTCGGGGTTCAGAAAAAGGTGAGGGGAGGTGAAATTGTGATTAGTGTATGGGGTGTAGAATCGTGACGAAAAAGGGGGTTTGATGCACGTGGAGAGTCATCCACTATAGACAGAATGAGTGCAATAGAGAGAGAGAGGGGGAGTGAGAGAGCAGATGAGGAAGAGGAGCCTGATTATTTTTATTTTGCGCGTTGCGCACTCAAGTGCGGCTGACGCGTACCCACAATGCAATACAACTGACTTGCGTTGGATGGATAATGATGAGTGGCGGAAAATACAAACGAATATGCCACGAAGTGACACCTCTCAATGACTCTTGCGACTAGTCCTATCGTCAGAATGAACTGCACTTGAGCAATAATGCCGATGCGATGAACCTCTTGTTTTTAATGAGAAATAACGGACCCGCGTTGCTCTCACTTCGATTCTACTTTTTTTCTTCTCTCCATTATTGCTTTCTCGAGTGAGGAATTGTCTTTTCTTTTTCCACATAATAGAACGAATTCGAGGGTTGTCGCAATTTTTCCAAATTATTTTTAATAGACCTTTTATTTGTGAAACTTTTTCCGCGTTTTCCTTTAAAGTTTTCTTTGAAATTCGTAGGGAATGACTGTATTTTCTGATATGAAAATTAGTGACCTTGAAAAAATATTAAAGCATTAAGAGTGAACTACCGGTCTCGGTTTCAGGTTCCTATTGACTAATCCTAGATCGTATAAGGCTATAGAGCTAATCCACATCCTGCGTACACTTATATACTCGGTTACTGTCCTTTACGAGTTACCACGACGGATAACTGCTGGGGACCAATAAATAAAGCGCGCCGAAGAAATACGAGCGATCATTAAGTTATGAGTGTGCTCGCGAGTTTTCCCCAGACCGACCCTGCCGTGTATCATTGGCGAGTTCTCCCACGAGGGAAACATGAACGTTTTCCACTTCTTGTTCCTCTCTCCCAACTTTTTTCCCCATTCAATTGGAAACCTTGGCACGATTAACAAAGAGAAAAGAATGAACCAAATCGATTCCATTTCCTGTAAATAAACCAAGTATCGGAAGACCTAAGATTTATTGAACTTATCAAAAAAAAAAAAGAAAAGAAAAAAAAAGTACCAGAGAGGATACTAAATAATCCTTTTATTAGCAAATAAACAATTTGCCAAATTTGTTTATTTATCTCCCAAGATATATACCAACTCCAACGTTAATTCTCTGCTGTCTTTTCTCGGTTAGAAAAGAGGATCGTATCTTACTCACAGAAAAATAAAAATAACAATAAAATACGTCGGAAAGCCTCGTGCCGTAGGAAAGTGGCTTTCGGAAAGTGGGATCGGAAAGCGGAGGATAGAAAAAATGAAGTAGAAGAAGGTGGATAAGGAAAAAGGAAAGAGCTTCGGTTCGTGGATTTTCTTCCTTTGGATGGAAAGCAAAGGAAGGATGAACAAAAAAAAAAAGGGAGAGAGGGGACTTGTTTCGCAAACAGTTAGGAAACGGCTAACGCCGAGGATAAAGTGGTATCGGAACGAGACGATCGTCGAACAGATGCCGGGCCATAAAACAACCGCTTCCTCTTTTCCATCCCCCTATCGTGTGCTACCCCCGAAGAGCAAGCCAACTAGCGTTTCTCCTAATGGGCCAAGACAAACTGCGCCCCTATGGCTTGCTGTTTAGTCCTTACTGGGGTTCACGAATGTCGGAAGAATTTCCCAACCCACCTTCCCTAATTTCAAAATCTTCCACTTGTCGCTAAGAATTTCGTTTGAACAGTAGATAGTTATTTTAAAAATGCTCTTTTTGCTTTTTATTTTGCTATCTGCTTTTCTAAACTTTTGTTTGAAACCTTTTTCTAACCAACTTGTAATTTCTTTTCCAACCACCTTTTTTAATCAACTTTTTCAAATTCTTTGTTCCAGACCGATTGCCAATCTCTTCCTTCAAGGTGAGAAAAGGATATTGTAAAAGGGGGTTGGTAACTGAGGCTATAAGTACTACCAAATTCTATAAATTCAGTTAGGAAAAATGAAAAATTTCTCGTCTTCCAATTTCCGCAGACCGTCATCTGCCTTTTTTCCAATTTTTTTTTTAATACTAATTGAAAATAATCAACCGATTAAATCATGCTTCTTGCACCCAGAGTAGCATCTACTCAAGAATTCGCATCGTTTGGTATCATCACCGCATTCAATTAACTTCACCCTTAGAATCCTCAACATGCAGAGGAGCAGAATATCTTTCTGCAGCACGTATCCTGAGGGAGCATCGAAACTCTCGAACCACGTGAAAAGATGTCGCGATGTTCCTACAACGCCAGAGTAATTTGATGAACAAATATTGTCCAGAGTTACTCCCCTCACAAAATCCCTTCCTGATGCTAGGATATTTAATCTTCCCGAAGCATCAAGATCCTCATCAAATCAATTATCCTCTTAAAAAATAATAATTGTAGAAACAATAACCGAGATTAGAATGTTGTTTGAACATCCGGAAAGACAACCAAGCCAAGTTTTTCCACACAGAAGCACTTTGGACAAGACTATCACAGTGTCGAGTTTTCAAGTGGCTCTGGGACCCTCAGAAATGCTGGAGGCTTGAAGAAATAGGGAGAAGTCAATACGGGGATGCATGTATGGATGGATGATTATATAGAGTTGCGTATAAGCGTATAAGGATATATAGATATATAAGTGTAGATATATAGATATATATGGTTATAGATTGTTATAAAGGTAGATATAGGTCTGATTTCCAGCTTCACTTATTTGTATGTGTGCGTAGGCACGCTCGTTTTTGTAAACGCAACTCAGCCCATCACTTCTCAGCTCCTATCCACCTTCAACCCTCGAACCTTCACTCTCCTTCCCTCAAGACTCCTTCAAGTCTTCCTTTTCAGTGTTACCTTATTGAATATCCTACGAGTGGAAAATCAGTTCAACCTTCCTCAATCGCGACCACCACCACCAACGTCAATTTCCTCCATCTTCTTCTCTGGAACTCTGATACCAACCCTACGATCAAGTTATCGCATTCATGGTGATTTCCTACAAACCAAAATCTGATACCTGATCCTCTATTTCCACCCCAGTTTCCAATAAAACGAGTGGAGAAAAGCGGTTTAAAAAGACGTGGGAAAGGGTAAAGGGTGTAGGAAAATATGTTTGTAAAGGGAAGTTGGAAAAGATTTTGTAACTGAACGGTCGAAATTTAAAATTGTGCACTTCTTCCAGCTTTCAATCGGCTGCATTCAGAGTTGAGCGCCTTTGCTGAAACAAAAATTCATCAACCTGACTCATTTTCGAAAGGGAGCGAAATCTGTCGAGAAAGTGGCATGAATTCAAAGAGTTCGGATATTTAAAAGTCTGTCTATCCCTCGTGAGTAGTGGGGTGGCATCGTATACCATAACCACACGGATATTCACGAGTATCAGAGCACAGGCTAACCTAAATTCTGAATAAAACGGGGACTGAATAAGGGATCAGGGACGTGATGAAAAACAAACAGCGGTTTAGGTCTGCTGTTTGATCTTCGGTGGGTGCATTCACACAGAAGTCGACTCGGCGTTATTATCTATTGACTGCGTGGGTATATGTTCGTATGCTCGTATGAACTCATACTCACCTATAAATGTATCGCGGTTGCGCCAACATCCATTGCATTGGTGCACCCGACGATGCTGACCGTCCTGGCTTTCAATTTCCGCGACCGCTTGCCTTATGAGAATGGCTTTTATGCACCCGACCATCTTTCATCTTCAAGCCTTGATGATACACTCGAATAACGCCAAACTCAACCATCTTCGAAATACGAGTCACAGTTTTCTATCTGATAACACTTTTCTCAAATTAAACATGAAAATATTTAAAGCTTTTTCAAGCACCCTTCTTCTACCCCTTTTTCCAACCTTTTTTAAACCCTATTCTATACCTCCTTTTCCTTACTTCCCTTTCAAACCTCTTTTTCCACTTCCTTTTTACATTCTCATCAGAGAAGGTATTAGATTTGTGTAAAATTTGACCCCCCTAGTTTTTGTCAAATGGCCACGTTTTGGGACCCCCTGAACCAGAAAAAAATGTTTTTACGAATGTGTCTGTAGATTTTTAGTTTGTGAGCACGATAACTTTCGAAAGAATTGATCGACTGAATTGTCCCTCAAAGCGGGCAGATTTTTTTTGAATTGAGTTTTCTGTTTCTGCATAACTTAGGTAAAATATTCCCAAAATTACTTTCTCACGTTGATCAGAGCTTCATTTTTTTAGTATCAGAGCATATATAATTTCTACAAAATCCGTCAGAAAAGTCTTCATAAAAGTTCTAAGAGAAACGTTTGCGTGGAAAACTTTGGACTATTCAATGATATATATTGAGAAGAAATAAAGCCATTTTTTACCCTCTCTGAATTGAACTTAATAATTCAAAAAAAGCACTGACTTTTGTTACAGAATGTCCCGTAAACAAATTTTAAAAAAATGTGATAATTAGCCTAAATATATAAAATTAATATTCTCATAAGACTGCATACAGAGCGAAAAAATATTTAATTATAATTGTTAAGGATTAGCTTAAGATATTTATTAAGTAGTGCTTATCAACGCTTGGAACCTGGGAAAAGATAATTTCCCAAAGAGATTCGCTAGTTTTCAACTACCTGGCGATCCTACCTTATTATCTCCTTAAACAATAATTTTCGACGAGTAAAATGGAGAATTCGAAATCTAACTTCAAAATTGAATATTTTCATTGCACTTAAAAGAATATTTGAATTAGATATTTTCTCACTCTGTACGCATAATTCTAGTTAAAAAATGATTAATTCTACACAGGGAAAAATTCCAAATTTAATATTTGTTGAGTAAAATGAAGAAATTGAATTTTTAAATTAGAACTTGGCTCCAACACTCAGTAATCCTTTTTTTTTAAATGTCTTTTTCCAATCCTTTTTCCCATGCCTTTTAAAAGTCTTGTTTTTGGAACCTGATTTTCCATCCCCTTCGCGAAACCAATTTTTCCAAACTAACTTTCCTGACCTTCTTTTCAAAATCTTCTTCAAAACCCTTCTTTTCACACCCCCTTAAAAAACCTCGTTATGCGAATTTAAGGAAATGCGGGGATTATAAAAAATCTAGAATTGTCCTTGATTTCATTTTTGATGCGAAAAGTGGATTTCCAGTTTGAAAAACCTTTTCCATATAAGTCTCCAATCGTAATTAAATGTTGATATGACGTAATTAACTAATTAAAATATTTTTTTACAGATACCTACGAAAGCGGCTGTTTTTTGGGACTTTTTGGCAAGCATAAAAGCCTAAATTTTGGGTGGTAAGTAGCTTGCTCTCAAATAGTGTAAGTATTAGAAAAAAAGGCCGATTGCAACAAGTCACCCCTAGAAAGAGGGATGAGGATTGCGCGCGTCGAATTACGACGGAGGATGTCGTGCAATTCAATTAATAACATTCATTCGAATGCGTCCATTAATTTCTTTTTAGCCTCTGCAAGGGGTAAAAAGGGTTTAGAGTTGCGTTGGTAGCGGCAGCAGCCGTGACGTTTAAAGGAACGGCAACAGAGCGCGAGGGGGCGCAAATAAGGCGGGGGTGTCCTCAGACCTCGAGTATAAATAAAAAACGAACGAAAGAACGAATAAATATCCCAACGAGGAGCGACAAGTGGAGTACAGAGTCTGAAGGGATAACGAGGGAAGAAAGAGAGGCTACCGCCGCAAAAGAACATTTTAATTAATATTATTCACTTCTTAACTTAACGATCAAACGTTCGCCTTCCTCAAGTTGGCCCAGAAGGGGCAAACAACAAGCGAGAAGATTTCGAGCCTCTGAGACTGGAATAAAGAGAGAAGCAGAAAAGAAAATATTTTTCGGCTCAAACAATTCTGATGCCGTTAGAATAATTTCCACTTGCGAAGCTTTGCTGAGAATCATTTACTCTTTTCTACTTTAGTTAATTTAATTATTCCTTTCTGAAAAATCTCTCCATACTTTAAAAATTCTCTTAAGTCTAATCATTTTAGATCCGGAATTTATTCTCTCAAAGCAAATTCTTTGTTTTTTTTATGTTTGAACGGGATATAAATTCTTTTTCATATTAAATAAGAAACGAAAGTAGCGAGATTTTTGAAATATGTCTTTATGTTGGGAACGCGAGCAATTTCGAGAGTGGTTGAAATTCGCTCGACTCGAAACCGAAGACGCGAGACTCGTAGCAATTTACACAAGATGGTGTCTATTTGATAAACGATCGAATTCCCTCGAAAGAAATCCACATTCGCGAGGAGGGTTTTTTTTTTCTTTTCTTCAGCCCCAATATACCGCGGGCGCCATTGCGCGTTTTGAATACATTCATGCCACATACACTGGCAACCGCTCTACTTGAATTCTCGGCGAATATTGGCGATCTTTTTGATGGAAAGCGACGGATGATGCATGGAGACGTCAAATGTCGAGCGCCGCTTTGCGGTACCGTTTACACTTTACAACAAGCCCCTTCACGATTCCTCGCCTCGCATGTCTTCTCTCATCATCCGTTCTTTTCGCTGCTACTTTTCATTTTTTGGGAAAAGAAGCACGCTCAAATTTCTCAAGGGTCGGAGATCTCTTCAAATTTGATATAATGGGCTTGACGATTGAAAAAGAAAAGGATTAATACATAAATCTGTCCATATCAAAGAAATTGTTTCGAAAAATTCTGAAAATTCTATAAAACTACACTAAACTTCTACTTTCAACCTAGGGACTAAAACAGTACTTTTTGTTTTGTTGGGGGTAAAAGTAGAACTTTAGTTCTCTTTCATTCATAGTTTGCTGCGTTTATTTGTTTCGAAATTCCGTACAAATAAGTAAATATTTTATGACGAAATTTTTCAACTGAGAAACTTTCAATTGAACTATTTAAAAAGTCTTTGAAACCGTCAGGAAGACAAAGCTTCCTCTACGTAAAAGCGAAACGAATAAAATGGACCACAATGTGGTAGCCGATATAATAACAACTTAAGCATTCTTTTTGTCATCTTCAAAGTACATTGAGTCGAGCAATAAATAAACCTACTCTGTACAGGGACTCGGCGATAATACGTGATCCCCTTGCGTTGAATACTTAATGCTAAGTACTCACTATATCTGCATATACACCCCCTGTTCTTCTATCGCTCGCTTGTATCTCCATTTCTTTGCGCGTAAGTGTATTCCTACGTGCGTTCGAAGTGCACGGGTACTCAGTTTTCATATGTGCACAACTTCACATATGTGTATAAATTTCTATCATATATATGCATATATCTATATGCTTATATAGACATAGAAATATATGGGCATGGGTGTACGTGTACACAGCAAGAAGTAGAGAGGGTGGGTTCGCAAAAGAACGCGAGCATACGTAATACGGAAAGGGGAGGCCCACTATTGAGTCGCAACACAATAAAATAACACGAAATACTTGCTCTAGAGTGAAAGAGAAAGACAGAAAAGGAGGGACGATACTGCACGGAGCTTTCTGAATTGGTAGAAGGGGTAAAGCGAGAGAGAAAACTAGGAAAAGAAAGAGAAAAACAAAGAGAGAAGATCCCACCACCGTAAGTGGGGGTGGTTTCTTCCGTGTGTGTGCATGCATTATGCAAGAAGATAATGCTCTCGGATACTTTGTCTATATGGGGATAACGCGGAAATCCCCCTTTCCGCTCTTCCGCTTCGTTCCGGGGAAAGCGTCCGCGTGTATGATTCTTTCGAAGGCACTGAAGCTGCACTTCCCATTTTTCCTGGAGCGATTAGCCCAATTCAATTTATGAATTATTTTTTAATATTTTCCTCTGGATATTATTGCCAATTTTTCATTCTTTGAGAAAGACCAATTACTGTGCATATAGCAGCTTTTGAAACCCCTTCCCTTTTCCACCCCCTTTTCCACTCTTTTTTTACCAAACTCCTTTACACATTTCCTTTTTATAACACTTTTTTTTTTATAATATCTTTGAACATATTTCGAAACTTAGTTTTGCGAAACTGGTTTTCCACCCCTTTTGACAACTATCTTTTTTGAATTTCTTTTCCCTACCCACAGTTTTTTTTTTGTTTTCCTACCCCTTGTTTTCAAGAACCTTTTTCCTATCCCCTTTTCCAATCTCATTTTCAGTACCAATTTTCCATATCATTTTTCCAACCACCTTTTCAAAATTTTTTAAATAATTTTTATAAATCTCTTTGCTAAAGAGTATTTTCCACCCTTTTCAAAACCTCATTTTTCCAACCTCCATTAATCTCTTTTTCCACGTTGATTTTCCTAGCCCCTCCTCAAACCTAATTTTCTGATAGATTTTTGAAATTCTTTTTCTTACAGCCTTTTTCAACTTCTCATTCCTCCCACTTTATTTACTTCCTTCTTGAAACCTCTTTTCCGACCTGATTCATTTTCCAAGCCTATTTTGAACCTCCCAAAAATTAAAAACAATAATGAAGAATTTTTTAATGATTTTTCTGAACATATGAATTAAAAGCTAAATATATATATTCGAAACGTCAAAATTGACTAGATCTGTGACTATAAAAAGGGAAAAGTACAAAACAAAAAGTACAGTTGCCTACACTGAGAAAAATGTTTGGTGCGGACAACAAAAAATTTTGTTGCTATAGAAGAAACAAAGATTTTTGGTTGTGCCAACCAAATTTTTGTTGAACCAACTAAAGTTTTGTTAATTCAAATGAATTTTCTTGATTCAACAAAAAGGTTGTTGAAAGAACCAAGATTTGGTTGGCTTCTGTGACTTGAGTTTCTCACAAAAGTAATTTCTTTAAATAAAGTACATAATCCACACAAAACTCAAACCAGGATATCTCCTTAAAATCGATTTCTCTCTCGTTTCTCTCTCTGTCTCGCGACTGGTTTAACCTCCCGTGGTATCATATCTTACCGCGCGTTTCGCGTTCTTTTAAATAGGAACTTGCGAAATATTCATGGTAGATATTCAGCCCCATTCAAATACACACAAGCCCATTGCCAGGTATCAGTGGTGAACGAATAACCTAAGTAAGCTCTCACATCCACATTCTCATGAAAGTTTACGCGTATCTATTTCTGTGGTTTTGCACGTACACGCACACACAGGGTGCCGATAAAACACTGCGGTATCCGCAGGTTTCGCGCTCTGCCCCGTCATAAAAGAGCCCCGTGTATGCCGGTGCCGTATCTTTAGAAATATTGGTTAGATTTACATATTTTACCGTAAAGAGAAGTAGTAGGTACCTACTGCTGAGTAAAGGAGGTTCGAGTGGGGCATATTGTGGAAGGAGGGGGTGGGAGGGTGCGTGGAACGAGGGGGTGGCGAATGGGAATCCAGGGTTGCTTGAATGCGGGCGGCTTCAGAGATGCTAAATATTAATACCTAGTAGTGTTCCTTTTATGCTCTGTCTCTCCCACCACCCACCTCTATCACTCTTTGGTAACCACCGACTCTCTTTTTCCCTTCCTCTACTTTCTCTACTTTCTCTACTTTATCCACTGACGTGGATTATCCCATCATGGCTCAGAGATGCGTTCGACTTTTAGGTCTCTAGACATCCTTCTTTTTATGGAAAATTATGGGTTTTAATGAAGGCTACTCGTACACCTTTTTTTCCACCTTTTTTTTCTAATCTGTTTTTGAAAATCTCTTGTCCAAACTGTTTTTCAAATTTTCTTTTGTATCTTTTTTTTATAACCGTTTTTTAACACGTTTATATAAAGGGTTTTAGAAAAAGTATTTGGACAAGAAAGTAGAAAAGAGGGGTGTGAAAAGAAGTTTAGAAAAAGAATTTTAGAAAGGGAGTCGGGTAAAGGTTTTGGAAAAGCAGTTTGAACATGGTGGAAAAATTGATTGAAGAAATGGGGTTGAAGAAGGGGGAGATAGGAAAATGGGTTGGTATAAGTTATTTGGAAAAGGGGGTTGGAAAAAGAAGTTTGGACAAGAAAGTAGAAAAAGGGATGTGAAAAGAAGTTCAGAAAAAGAATTTTAGAAAGGGAGTCGGGTAAAGGTTTTGGAAAAGCAGTTTGAACATGGTGAAAAAATTGATTGAGGAAATCGGGTTGAAGAAGGGGGAGATAGGAAAATGGGTTGGTATAAGTTATTTGGAAAAGGGAGTTGGAAAAACAAATTTGCAAAAGGAGGTCAAAAAAAAGCTTGAATAAAAGGGTGAAAAAAGAGATTTGGAAAAAAGGAGATTGAAGGATAGGCCTAAAAACTGAGTTTGTAAACTGAGGGTAGGAAAAAGGGGTCAATAGCCTCTCTCTGGATAATTTAATTCACCTTTTACTTCAAT
The DNA here is from genome assembly GCA_900474325.1 of Synergus umbraculus. Classification (NCBI taxonomy): domain Eukaryota; kingdom Metazoa; phylum Arthropoda; class Insecta; order Hymenoptera; family Cynipidae; genus Synergus; species Synergus umbraculus. Next base: position 13,082 of record UCOK01008936.1, read on the forward strand.
TTTTCAGGTCTTAAATATTTTTCCCAGCACTGTGAGTTTTAATTCCTTCTCAATCTCTTTTTTCTCATTTAATTCCTCTTTTTTTCAACTCGAGTATTTGGTAGGATGTCAGGGTTATTGCTGAAGTGGTTTCAAGCTCAGCTGATTATGTTTATTCATCCGCACCAGGACTAAGTATATTTTCGGTTCTTCTGATCTCTCGCGGGATGGTTCTAAATTGTTCGGTAACGGCGGCTCGACATTTGTCGAGGTGGTTCCAACAAGAAGCCCTATAGCCTCGTCAGAACGAGGGGTTTGTAATTTGTGCTCGGTGACGCGAGCCACGAGGCTGCTTTGACGCTGAGTATAATTTCTCCTATTAACTTTACATCATAATTACTGATATGCTTTTGTGAGCTAAGTCGCATGTGAATAAATCCCATTCAGTGCTTTCTCCTACCTCCGAAGTTACTTTGTATTTCGTGTCTCACAAATTAGAAACCAAAAACAATTTATTTCCATTTATTATTTACTTCCTGAAATGAATACATCAACATTTTTTGCTTGTGGTGTTATGCAGCTATGATTTAAACAGGAAGTAGAAGGAGGAACAACTGTTTCATTCAGACCCTCAGCATTCGAGTACTTCCACTTTAAGACGTTCCTGTCTTGAATTTGCTACTGCAAACCCAAATAGCCCAGATGTTTATATTTAGAGGTCCACCTCACGACCGAGGTCATAGAATACTCATGAATGCAAAATTGACTTTGCATACTTCCTTCTTGATCCGAACTGGATTTTTCTTTGAAAAAAATCTTCGGTCAGAATTTTATTACTTCCCAAACTATTGAGTAGAAAGACTTGTTCAATTATTCTTTTAAAATGATTAACAGGGAAGCTTTAAATCCTCTGAAATTGAATTCAATGGAAGAAATAGTGAATAATCTGGATTCTGCGATTTGATCACAAATGAGTGGAAATGAGGATAGAGGATCAAGGCAATAGCCGGAAGGTAGTGTCGCGTTAGAGTTGGTTCAGAGCTCTTCAGTTCTCTGGCTCTTCAGCTCTGAAGTCCCTCTTACACCTTATTCCTCGCCAATTCGCAACAAATTGTAATTTCTAGAAACAAATTGAATATAAACGACGACGTAATTCGAATGCCTGCTGCAGCGGCACCAACATAATAATGATGACGGGCAAAGAGAGCGAGGGAGACAGGATGAAGGAGAGAAAATCGTCGGCAGGCAGTAGCACTGTAAGCAAGGACGTAGCCATGCGCAAAACAGCAATCTTTCGAGGTAATCTCTTTAATAAATGTAGCATACGTTCTCTCGTTTCGAATTGCGTCTGCGTAATGGCCTCCCGTCATACCACCTCCCTTGTTTCTCATCCTTTTCAGCCCACTGGATATCCTTGCTGAAAAGACTTTTCCACTCGTATGCAGAAAATGCATTACTTTTCTCTCAACTCGAAAGAATCTTCAAAATTAGTCTCTATCTTTATTCTACACTTTACAAGGGTTTAAAAAACTTCAGTTTATAAAGGGGAATGGGACAAGGGGGTTGAAAAAGTGATTTGAAAAAACGAGGTCCTTAAATTCCTAAAAATACATTTATTTCATTGAACATGTTACATTTAATAATAACGTATTTAATCTCGAGCCCAGATTTGATTTTACAGTAGATATGGACCTTGTTTGTCAGACAAAAAGCTTCTTTAACTGAAATCATAAAATTTTTACTATGTACATACAACTATTTTTGAAAGGAACTTGTTCGATTAAAAGTAAAACTGAATAAATGTCATTTGCTCTTTGTTACGAGAATTTTTCGAGTGACTTGACTATTGTGGAACGCATAAATTATTCTGACCATTGAATGTAGCGAACAATCGAGAAGTCGTCTTTCTTGTCTCGGATCTTTGTGCGCGTGGAAGTAAGTCCAATTCGATCCTTGGTGGGGTGAGATCATTTCAGTATTTGCGTAACTGTGGATGCTCGGAATTCTCCAGACCCTTCCTTGACAGAGGGTCGATCCCTCCTTCTTGTCATTCTCAATCGAATTCTGTTTTCACAACGGCGTCTGCGGAATCGGCCAGATTCCTAAGACGTTGTTGTTCCATTTCGAATCCTTAGACACAAACCAAATCCCCTTTCTGGACGTCCTCTTATCTCCCGAAAAAATTCAAATTCTTCTGACCACTGTCCGAATTCTCCAGCAGCTATTGCAAATACCAATTTGACACGCGAATAGCCAAAACCACACAATTTATACAAACAATTTAATGAAACTTTACATCAGTTTCCTTACGTCCAACTCAATAGAATTGAAGAGCTTTTTAATCAAACTAGCAAAACAACACGCGCGCTACGCGCACGATTATTTCTTACAAGAATTTCAAGAAGTTTCTGAATTTTAACCATTTTCATGAATTTTAAGCAATTTCTAACGTTTTCGTGAAATTTTAAGATATTTCAAAAGGTTTTTTGGATTTTAAGAGATTTTGAATTTTGTCGTAAAATTTTTAAATTTCAAAAGGTTTTTAAGAAAATTAAAAAGTATTTTAATGAATTTTAAACGTTCTCACGGAATTTCCAGGAATTTTAAGAGAATTCAAGAAGATTTTATTAAATTTTATGAAATTTCTAATAATTTTAAGGGATTTCAAGTTTTTTTATGATTTTTAAAAGATTTTAGGGAATTTTTAAGGATTTCATGGAATTTTATGGGATTTCTAATAATTTCAATGTGTTTTAAAGAATTTAAAAGAATTTTAATTGTTATTATAAAATTTTTAAGTTTTCTAAGAAGTTTATGGAAATTTTAAGAGATTTTTACAAATTTTAAGCAATTACGGAAGTTTTCGTGAAATTTTAAGATATTTAAAAAGGTTTTCTAGAATGTTAAAGTATTTTAACGGATTTTAATCGTTCTCATGAAATTTCCAGGAATTTTAAGAGAATTCAAGAGGTTTTAATGATTTTTAAAAGACTTTGGCATTTTTAAGGGGTTTATTAACTTTTATCAAGATTTTACGAGATTTTTATGCCTTGCAAAATATTTTATAAAATTTTATGAGATTTCTAATACTTTTAAGGGATATCAAGAAAGCTTTCTGATTTTTAGAAGATTTTATGGAATTTTTAAGAATATTATGGAAGCTGACGATATTTTAAATACTTTTAAAGGATTTTGAAGGATGTGAAGGGTTTTTAAGAGTTATTGTAGAATTTTAAAGAATATCAAGAAGATTCTGGTGTATTTCAAGAGGTTTTCACGAATTTGAATAGGTTTAAAGAGATTTTTATGACTTTTAAAATATGTTATCAGATTTTAAAGATTTTATTTGTTAGGGTATTTTATTCAGGGATTTAAAAAAAATTTGCTTTTTTTTTAAAGATTTTGTAGAATTTACAAGCATTTCAAAGGCGTTCGTAAAATTTAAAGGACGAGAGTAATAAACCAACAAAATCGCGATTATTTTGTTTTCCTTCTTACAACTTCAAGTCATTCAAAAGCCAATCAGGTTTGCAACAACAATGTATTGCAAGATTTTCGAGACATTTCGTGACACCACTTTTTTAAGATAGGATAAATAGAAGGAAAATGTTGAACACAGCATGAAACACATCAATTTTCTTCCTTTCAATGTTATTGTATTAGTAGTAAACTCAAAAGTCATCTTGAATGTAATACGAGCGACATAGTGAATATTCGAATTCGGCGGCACTAAACCAGCACTAAATCTTGTACAATCAAACTCTATTGTTTACCTAGGTCTGTCAGTCTGCATCATACCGATTCAGCGGTTACGTAATACATATATATGCGCATTTCGTCGCGTCTGCGTGAATTTGCGAACCTACGAGTCGTTATATCGAGGCATCACTTGTACTGACGACGCGTACAAATCACAATGGAGAAGTTGACTGCTTTTGATTTAACGGGAAACAATGGCGACAGACACTACTTACTTGCAGTTATTGTGGGTTGCATATATCCGACCATAATTCCCGATAATTACGCCAGCAAGTCATATTCATCGCTCAGCTTCTGAATTTCAAAAACTGCCATACTTCATACAGTACAAGCACGCACCTTTTTTCAAAAACTCACATACTCTGCATTTTTATGACAGAATTTAATTGAACACTTCAGTAGCACCAAGTACTATCCATATTGTGCGAATATTCAAGTAGTTCTGATATAGGAAAAAAAAGTATTCTATATTTAAATAATAAAATACCCGTTAATAATGTTATAATATTTTTTGTGTCCACAGATTTTTCATTGGCAAGAATTACTTCTACAAGAATTAAAGAAACAAGTCTGGAGTTTCCAATGACTGCATCTGCCCTGTTGTTCACTGGAAACGATAAGCAGTAAATCTTGAAGTCCGAGAGGTCGTAAAACGATCCAAGGAGTCCTTATCCAGGAGACCGGGTAATTACGAATCCTTTACCACCAACTTGGATCGATCCGCATGTTTTCTCACACCATGCCATAAAGTCCACCCCTTCGTCTACTGTCTTGTACCGACAAGTACGAAGGACATTAGAGAAGTCTAGAATATGCCTAGAGTGCGACTTCCATTCAACTGAAATCTTGGCTCCAGATCTATAATTCCCCTCAACACATTCCCTCACCTTCACGCGTGTCGATAAGTGCGTGTTCGTGCAATATCAGCATGTCGGAAATCTGTATACATGCAATGCAATGGTAGAATCGAATTTGGTATGTTAGGCTACCAAGGGGTAAGAAAGCTCCTTCACCCCATTATTTCCCCATCTTCAGAGTTTGAGTGGGAGGATCTCTCATTCAATACGGGTGTATTGTTCGCGTCTTATCATAATGTCTCATAATTAATATCTCCGCATTGTGGTATGGATGGATAGGCAGGCTTCGCTGTCAGAGCCACTGATAGCAAAAGCTGTGCCAGCCAACCAGTCGTCCTGTCTGACGCAGGATCCAAAGGAGTGCTCCTTCGAGTAGTCGACGTTGGTTTGAAAACCACTCCCTTATCGCTCAAGACGCTGATACTGAGAGCCGATTAGTTTCCCAAGTCGCGACTCGTCGAAGACAGAATGCAAGCTCTATGACTCTGAAGTTACGACACTTGGATCCAGGGCTAATTCTGTTCTGATAATCTAGTCTTTTTGCTCTCTCTGATTCTCTATTCTTTGCTTTATTCCAAAGTTTGTATAATCTGTCTAAATAGGGCTCGTGAGCTAGTGATTCCAAAATATGAATCGGACAGTGTTTGAAGGTGAATTATACGTAACGATATCCTCACGGGATACTTATTTACATCCGAACATTGCGGGAAGCGTATTTCCGATGTAAATACTTACGTATCGTTAAGTTAACAGTATTCAAACAGAAGCCGACTTCGCTCCTGCGATTCGAACGTTTTGTAATGTGTTTGTACAATTCATTTCACCCTCAGCTGAACTCACGCCAGATATTCCTCTTTTTGTCCTATTTTCATATTTCACATTCCCCTTGTTACATGTTTCGCATTTTCTTTCATTTTTTGAAAAATTTGCGCAATTTTTTGTTATTCAGAATAAATAATGGCCGAAGTGTCCAATTAAAGCTATTAGTAAACATTTGTTCCTAACTGAGTGATTTGAATTTTTCGAGTTGATACTTTATGGGATCAAGAACATATTCCAGAAGAATGGTGAGTTTATTCAGCAAATAGTGCAAAATATTCTGTAAACTAATCAAGGTTTACATTGCCTCTTTGAGTACTAAAGGAGAGGCGTCTTAGTTGAAATAGGAGAACATCTTCTCTAAACAAAGTGGTCCAGCACAAAGGATCGTGGGTTAGTCTCAAGGCTGACCTGATTTGTACAGGTTGAAAGACGACAACCTGGAGACCCTAAGGTCTCCTCTTCGATTAGCATCATAGGCGAGGTCCCGAAAACAACCTTGACTGGATGCAAGACATCTGAGGATGGACAGCTCTTAGGAGCTTTGAGGGCCCAAGGACTGGGCTCTTGGAATAGACGATAAACAGACTGATGGAACTATCTGGAGAGCTTTCCTCGTAAGCTCAATTACGATTGCACTTCCAGGAGTCTGTAGCGACATTTCCTTTCCTCTCGCTTTCTCCAGCCTCTTGTCTTTCTCTTTCCTTCTCCCTTGATCTTCTATACTCTTCAGTGACGGTCTATCTAACCATCTATTCAACTATATCCTACACCCTCTCCGGATGATATTTCGTATACCAACTGTAATTGAATGCATACACCGCGGTGCTCACAAATGCGATCGTCCGACGTAGACGTTAACATAAACTCTCGCTTCCGAGAACTTAGGTCTTAAGGCGAATCCGCATCGTGCACTTATGTACTGCGAAATTGAGCAAGTCTCTCTTGTGTCTGCGGGTAGCTTCTGCTGTAGTCGATTCGACTCAATCTACAGTTTTGTCCACATTTGAAATGATAGTGAGTTTCAATTTAAGGTAATTGAATTGAAATTAGAATTGTACTTTTGATTTAAAAGATAGCTTGATCAGACGCGGATCAATGATGAGAGATCTGATTAAAGGTGGAATAGAATTGATAAAATAAATCTGTTATTTCCACTGGAAAATAAACTGAGGGAAGCAATTTAACCATCTGGGTAATCAATCACATTCCCGAGCCCTGCACCCTCCATCAATAAAAAAATCTGATATTTTCAGCACGCTATTCTTTCATTCGGACATTCAAGTAGTACGAGTCAATGATTGACGCTCCTTTCTCAACCCCCTCTATACTCTTTCCGCAGCAGCAACCGGGTAATTTTAGGTTGTACCACTTTTTACCGCGGCAAAACGTCGCTCGTAAACCGCTCTTAGACTTTCTGGTATGAAGTATGAGCTTAGCGTGTAGTACTGAAGAAACTATCATACAGAATACGAAATTAATCGCACCTTAACCTGCGCCATTAGTCTGGGGGGGTAGAAAAGCCACGGTGATATAAAAGTCGAAGGGCTTGTTGTTAAACAAAAAAGGAATGAGAAAGAGAAAAGTGAGGGGGGGACAGAGAGAGAGAGAGAGAGAGAAAAAGAGAAAAGAGAGAGGAAAGCGAGAGTACACTGAATGTATGGAGATTTCGGAGTCATGCGATTCAACTATAAAACTCGGCGAGTTTTGCAGCTGGCGAGGCGTCGTGCCCCCGAAGCCACCCCCCTGCCACCCCTCACCCTTCCTTTCCGCCAGTTCTGCAGTTATTTACGGTTTGATTCGCCTTATCTCCACCCATCCTTCTCCACCCGGTATCCTCATCCCTACGAGGCGCGTTCGACCCCCGTGAGTACAACCCGCCCCTCGCAAACCACCCCCCGAAACCACCTAGAGATAGCAGTCGAACCACCTAAAGCCACCGCCGGATACCGCTTTTACTTCGCCCCTGCTTCTTCGGCTTCGTTTCCGCCGCCAGCTTCGTTATTACCGGCTCCACGCGGTGGTCGCTCGCTGATTTATCGGCTTGGATTAAATATTCGCCACCACGAGTGTTGCGTGTCCGGCGAAGCGATTTACCCCGAAAAAATTTCAGTCACTCACTTGCTCCTTACTTGAAGTTTACACCGGAAATTCGCAGGGTATAAGATTTGGGTCATTATTCATTTATTTTCTACATCCTTCGTCCTTCGGCCTCGTCTTACCAACTGCCTTATCTTCCATCTTTTATCCTCCATCTACTATTTTCGATCTTCCATCATCCACCTTCCCTTTTTTACCTTTCTTCTCATCCTCCCCTTATTCCCCTTATTCCCTTTATTCCCTACCTTTTCGTCCACTATTTTACGTTCCCTTTCCTTTGGCCTCTGTTGTTCATTCTCAATTCACCATCCTTTATCCCATTTTTTTTCTTCCTTTCAAAATTCTGTTTTCTTTATACTCTGTACTCTGTTATCCTTTCTCTGGACTTCATAGTTCATCCACCATCTCTTGCCCTTTTCGATACAACCTTTACAACTCTTTTATTCTCTATTTTTCATCTCTCACCTTCCTCTTCTCATCATTCTTCACCTTCTCCTCCTTTTGTCCTTATTTTCCAAACATTTATCCTCTATTTTCAGTAATCTGTTCTTCACCCTCCATCCCTCAGCCTTTATCCACTATCCCTCCTTTTCCGTTTTCTACCTTTTCCTTCTCATACTTCCTCTTCTTCCTTTTTTGACCCTCTTTCCTAGCCTCCTCCTATTCTTTCCCTATTTTCTCAATCCCCCTCTTCCTCCTATCACTATCCTCCTTCCCCTTTTATCCTTTTCCTACCAGCAATCCTCTCCTGACCCAACTTTTACCTTCCACTTCTCATCATACTCCCTCTTCCCCCTCTTTCCTAATCTTTATGATCCATCACCATTAATTCCCCTTCCTACCTTCCATTCTATCTATTTCCCAACTTGTATTTCCCTTTTTCTTAAAATCACCCTTCCCCTCCCCCTTCTACATTTTTTTCCAACACCTCTGTCCTCCATTCTCCTTTAACTAAATCCTTCTTCTGCTGTTTCCTGCCTCACACTTTCAGAATAAATCGTTTTTAAGGGGATCGTCTCTTGTGATGGGTCAAAAAAATCGATTTTTTTTGCACAAATCGTTTCCTAAACATATCTAGAATGTGTGTGTGCAAGGATTTTTGGCAATTCAGATTCGTTACGAAGTGGAAAATATTTTTATTTCATTCATACCCAAATTTCCAAACGCGTTTTCCTCAAAACGTCATTTTTCACATCGGTCAACACGATATCTCAAAAACTAATTGACCGATTGGGCTCAAATTTTTATGGTATACTCAGGACATCTATAGTTTCCATGTGAACCAGAATTATTGTGATATCTAAATTTATTTATTTTTTTATTAAAAAAATAACAGAAAAAAATATGATGAAAATTGTGTTTTTATGTTTGACAGCTCGCAAAAAAAAAAATATTAAAAATTTTGACACAATTCTGGTTCACACAATAGCCACAGATCTACCAATTAAAAAGGTCGGTGATTTTTTAATTTCAGATCAATAGAACAGCTGGAATCGTGTTGACCAGCCACCAACTTTTTTTTGACACGGATGTCAATCCAGATGCCTACAGTCGATTTGACTGCACATTTTAACGTAAAAAAATTTATAGTGACTGTTGATTAGTTCGTAAATATATCCCCAAAAAACCAGACAATTTGGCCTGTATTATTCTTCACAAAAAATTCATAAAAAAGTCTTAAAAAAACGCTTGTCACATGAGACGACCCCCTTAAAAATAAGAAAAGAGGAGTAAAAATAAAGATGTTAATAGAAAGAGTAGAAAGGAGAATGAATAAGACTTTAGGCGAAGGAAGGTGGTACAAAACAACAAATTGATGAAGATGAGAGTAGGGTGGTTATAAAAAAGAAGGAGGAATATATGAAAAAGTCTGACAAGCTTGAAGGATGTGGAAACTGATTTGAAATAATTGTGAATTTGATATAAGACCTTGTGCAATCAGGTGGATGAAATAAATAATCGTGTAGAAATTATGTTCTCTAGTTTGAGTTCCACTGAGCTGTTCAAGTAATTTCAAACTTAAAAGAGTTTGCTGAAGGTTTGCTTTCCTGTTTAGCAGTGGAAAACAAATTTATCGCAAAGGGTCGTTACGTTTCTTTCGATTTCTTTTATCCATGGGATGCGGGAGGGAGGGAGGGTGCTTTGCTCAGAGAGACGTGATAAGTTGGTACCGCCGACCGTGCTGTGGTCGTATTATTATTAGTATTATTATTGTTGTGGTTACATCGACCGCGATCACTCAAACTCGTTAAAACTTTTGGCATTACCGACTTCAGCCTGCATTTCACTCGCCTTCGTGCACTTTCATCCCTCCCTCAATCTACTATTCGTCGTCTTTTTGGCAAAGTGCACCAAAACATGTTCTGTCATGTTTGTCATATCAGGGCTTCTGCTTCATAGACGGTCCAAATATGTCCTCTATTATTTAATCAATTTCCCCTGCTTTTTTATCATTTTTTCTATTTTATGTGGGCGTGGTCAAATAAAATAGGCAGTGATTACAGAAGGTAGGCGTGGTACATGACACGGAAGGGGCGTGTCCAAACAATTGGGCGTCATTCATGGTTTTGTTAAAAGGAAATTGAGGTGTTTAAATACAATAGTCGGGATAAGAAAACTAGGTGTGTCCTTTACCGCCAGAAAGGCGTTATCAAAGAAAATGGAAACGACTTTCATCATTATTAATGGGCGTGGTAATGAAACTGGGCGTTCTTATCAAAAGTAGGCGTGGTTAAATGGTTATGATTTTTAACGTAATTTACAGAGGGGAGTGGAGAGAGTTAACAAGGGGTGAATGTTGATTAGAGGAGGAGGTATCTTGATTTATGAAATAACAGCTGTAAGATATTTTTGTAATATTAAATTACTCTTTACAGAAGGAGGAGAATGGATAAACTTCTTGAATGGATAAATTTGGGAACGATTGCCTTAATTTCAGTTCGGCATCGAATTGGCTCGAATTTATGGTATTTGAGCATGGCGTGTCATGAAATCAAGAAAAGTGGTAACGAGAATTCTATCTTCGTCGGGAATCGATCCGCGATGAAGTTTCCGGACCGAAGAGGCAATAACGAGAAACGGGAGTTAATATCGTGCCAAGCGTGCGTCGAAGAGAGAAAGCGAGACCAGCCAATACATCATGAGTCGGTCGTCCATTCGCTCGGTTAGCAGACCCGCCAAAACAGCAATTACCCTCGCAGAATCAAATGAAATAAAATTGCATTATCTGGCATGCCAGGCTACGATCAATCATACACCCTTTAGTCCAAGCCCTCGTCGAGGCCGCCTTTCGCGAGGATAAAGGCGTGTGGAGGCCTCCTTACGTGTAGGTGAATCGACGAAAGTGGAAGAGAGGAAAAATAGATTCGAGGGAAATGGAAGAAGAATGGGTTTCAAATCGAATTCCCTTATCCCAGATGTTAATCGATTAGATTGAATAAACTCTCCATGGTTGAAGAGTTGGACACTTATTTAATAGAGAGTGATTCACTTGTAGAGTGAGAATTACTTTTATGAATAACTTCCTACAAAATATCTTATATAGATTCCCTTATTGTTAATTAAAAGTGTCTCGTTCTTTTTTAGCTGTATAACTTGTTCTCCTTTTTTCAATTGAGTGTTAAAAACTTTCCCTTTCTCATTTAATTTGTATCAATGTTACAAATTAGATCAGTCACTCCTCGTCGCAAGAGTAAATAAATAATTAGATTCTACGGAGACTCAGTCTCTTGGAATTTCACTCTCGATACTCCCTTTCGATCCAATCACGAGGAGCCTTCTCAAGAATTGAATGGCAGTGATTGGCACTTAATGACGATATTTCTCATACTATATTACAGTTGATTTGGAATTTGGAATCTTCATTTTTCATTTTTATTCTCTGTCTTGTCTAATAATAATGGTTTATCAAGTAATTAGCAAATTATGCAAATTAAGAACCAATTTAGACAGTGACTGTTTTTGCATCTGAGAGGTCGAAGGTCGATATTACAGGTGGTTTATCAAACACTTAGCTAATTCTATGGGCTAAGGCAGTGTTCTACAGAAACGTAAAGACAGTGTGGAAGCTAGACATTCAAAGGTCTCCTGCTGCGTTGCCCCGAGCACTGGCTGGCACTGCCTGTTTATATTTACTTACTCTTACCCAGTGATTCTCAATCTTCTTCCGCTTTAGTCTTCAAATCTCAATATTACCCAAATTACTTCACTTTTAGTTTTCATTTATGAAGGAGAATTTCAAAATTAACCGCCCAAATCCGAATTACTGCACTTTGAGTTAAATCCGAACTCAAAGGTGGACGAAATTTTTAATTAGCGAAAAATAATTACAAAAAGCCTTTATTTGCATTCAAAAGTTGCAGAGAAGGCATTCCACGCATTTTGTAAAATTGGTGTAACATGTTTTTACTGAAAGTTTAATTTAATTTAAACTAAAGAAGAATTTTCATTTCAGAGCCTTTTGAGAAATAGTTATGTGCCGAACTTGTGGGTTGTTCGGATGCTCATTTTTCTTCTTTGATGATGATGATGATGATGAGTGAAGAAGGAAAAGGTAAAAATACAGAAGGAGAAGAGACATAGGGGCTATTCCACAAAGAGCTTTAGCTCGGTTTTCCTTTGTATTAGGTCTAGCAAAAAGACCAAAATGGACTAAAAGACAATGCGTTATATCTTTTCCGTGTGAATTTTCAACACATAGATATTCACCTTTCTCGGAAGTGAAACTATATAGCACACGGGAAAAGATAAATTTATTATTTGCTGGGTAGCTTTTTTGACATAGATGCGATTGATAAATAATGTGATGTGGTTTCCTCGAAAGAGAGAAAGAAAGAAAGAGAAGATTGATAGATAAACTGAGAGAAATACGTGACAACTGCCGAAGATATTTATTTGTTCTGGCAGGAGTATAAGCTTAATCCTCCGGACGACAGTGATAGAAATATGGTTCCATATTGTCTCCATATATCATCAGGCTTTCCAGCCTTATATATATATAATACACCGCTTTGATCACACTGAGGCGATCGAATTGTATTTCGCGCGATTATTAGAGTTTGCGGAATGTGCCACTTTCTGGTTAGCCTATCACCTATTAATTGAAAGAAACCTGGATAAGTAAGCTTGGTGGGGATGAGCGAAAGAGCTTCAAGATAGCCAGAGCGATTTTAGATCTGCTCCTGGAAACATATTTCCAATTTTCGCTACGTTTGAGGCCCAAATGAAAGAGCTCTCAGGTATTAATTTTGATTTAGTTGTTGTGTAAATTAGTGAAATGGGTGATAGTGCTGATAGGAAAGTGTCTACATGTGTTCTTTTTTTTTATTGTTACAGCGTGGCGATTTTATTATGATTATTTGATAAAATTTTATGGGATTTCTCCACTTCCGATCTTTAACGCCTTGATGTCGTGGATGAGTTATTTGTGATCTCTCTCGTATTTTTTCATATGACGATTGTTGATCTACCATTGTTTCTGAGTCAATCCTACAGCATAGATCTCGATGCCTTCAGAGATCTAACGATCATCCAATCGTCCATACAC
>UCOK01008937.1:0-16084 GCA_900474325.1 Synergus umbraculus
TATATATATATATATATATTATATATGTATATAGACAGAGAAAATAGGACAGATGTATAGAGAAGTAATAGAGCCAGTAAGTGCTCAGAGAGAGAGACAGAACAAATATGTGTATATATACTTAATAGAATACATTGAAAGCAGCTTGGTGTTTATTGCATTTTGTCGTGTGTTAATTCCTACGCCAGTACTTGTTCCTAAGCCAACCATACAATCCTCGTCTTCAAAGTCTATCTCATGTCTTCATTTACTTATGATTATACCATCAGAAAAGTTGACTTCATTATAAACTGGTATACATTTTTTAAATTCTATAAGTTCCAAATTTTAATTCACTAAGGTGCAGACAATTTTGCGTCACTCAGTGCATTATAAAAATCGCACATAAATATCTAATAACTTGATAATGTGAATCCAAAACTATTTTGGCAATTAGACTTTTTTATTTCTCGATGATGTCAATTTTGTGTAAATATTCGTGATCATAATAGACAAGTTTTTTTTTTACGTTTTCCTGTGACCCATCTGCCTGTCGTCTGGCACATCGAGTCTCGTGTCTTGTGTTGCTTGCCGTCTACTATATATTTTCTTCATTCGCACTGACATTATTCCCATGATCAGTTAAACTAATTATTATTGGGATCAAGTCTCAGCCATCTAACTAGTCTGACGAATTTTTTTCATTTTATTTTTTTATTTTTACATTTACTTTATTAAGAATGTCAAAATAGTACATTTCGATACTAGTGCGCGAATGTGATTTTAGCCTTGTGTAAAAAGGTCACACAATGATAAAATCACTTTCTCGCACATGTATCGAACCGTATTTTTTGACACGACGTCAGCGTGCGAAGCTTCATTTAGCATACGCTTTTTTGACCCAGCGTGTGCGAAATTGAATTTCGCGCACGGAGTGTCAAAAAAAAGTTTCTAACACTATATCATTTTATTTTTATTTACTAGCAGAAATTTATATGACGTTGCTTGGGATTCTAAGAGATTTCAAGCGATTTCATACAGGGACCTTAAGGGATTTCAGGAAAATTCATGATATCTTTTAACAATCATTAAATCTCTTGAAAATCCTTAAAATTTTAGGAAAATCTTCGAATTCTCTTAAACTTTCTTGAAATCTCTTCAAATTACTTTAAATTCGTTACAATCAGTTACAATGCTTTAAAACTCTTTTAAAAATCCCTTTGATTCCCTAGAATCAATCAAAAGCTCGTAGCATCTAGTAATTTTATAATTTTTATTTATAAAATATCTGAAAAAATCTTTTGATAACTATTTTCGACTCTTTTTAGAATCATTTAGTCTTTTTAATCCTTGAAATTCTTTCAAATCACTATAGTAATAATCCCTATAATATCTTACAATCCTTTTATACTATGATTTTTGAAATATTTTAAATATCTGACAAAAACTTTTTGATAACTATTTTCAACTTTTTTTTAAATTCTTTAAACTCTATGAAATCTCTTAAAATCACAGACAACGCCGAATAAGTTTCTGCTAGTAAATAACTACAAATTGTATTTATTTTGGAAACTCAAAAATTTTTATTGTTGATAATTTTATTCCAATAAATCGAAAAAAAGTCGTGAGACTAGACGTCTGATATTTTAACCAAATCTGATTATTAATTTTTACATTCTCATCAGGGAGAATCTATTATTAGATTTTTAAATAAACGAAAATGAAAATAATCGTTTGGAATATTAGAGTAGCTTTAGAAAAAGACTGATTTCGATGCGAATGAAGTTTAAGCAACGCCGCGGCACACGGCGTTGAAGACAGTAATGAAAATAATTAATTAGAGATGATTTACCTTTATTACGTCGATGACCTGGGGGAGGCGGTTCTCGTGGAGGAGGAGGAGGTCCTCTAGCGCCAGGTCCCTGTCCCTGGCCTGGAGGCCCCTGTCTCCTGCCTCCTTGGCCAGGTGGACCTGGACTTTGATTGCAAGCTTCAGTGAGGAAGTTACTTGGCACAAGACCACGATGTCCATTCAATTCGCCCATATAAAAACCATCAGCGTCCATTTCGCCATATACGATGATCTCGTTTCCGGTTTGGAAAGAGAGCTCCACTTGCTGCAAATTTTACAAATTCAATTAGCCAAGATTCCACTAAAATGGGAATTTTGATTTACTATTATATATTATACCATTACCTACTCCTCTTCAAAAGTAAATTGTTTTTGTTATCATTATTTTTTATTATTGATCTTTTTTCTTTGTTAGTACTCGAAAAAAATTTAGATAAATTATTTGAATAGGTAAATTACTTCAGCATCAACGTTAGGTGATAGTTCTTGAGGATCGTAGTCGTAAAGAGCAATCATTCTTTTAGAGGGCATACTAGCATAGATATCGCCCCATCTATCGCCAGGTCCTTGGCTTCTTCTTCCTTGTTGTCCTTGCATTTGACCATCGTGGTTCTGATCCTTCATTTCTTGGACCATATTGTTTGGTATGTACCCTCGCCTTCCACGAAATTCACCCCAATAGAAACCGTCTGGATCTTTCTCACCAAACACCTAGATGAAATTGTTTCAATTAATTTCAGAAATTTATTTTAATTCGGAATAGTTCAGAAAACCTTGAAATGTAAGAACACATGACAGGAAGCAAACCTTAATCACATCTCCTTCATTGAATCGCAATTCCTCCTCGCAAGCATCTGGATTGGGTGACATTGTCGTGGGATCATAATCATAGATAGCCACGAACCATCTCGTTCTCTTGTTCACTTGTTGAGCCCCACCTGGGGGATGATGAGCCCCACCCTGTGCCCCTCCTCTGCCTCGATGCATTGGGCCCCTTCCTCTTTGACTTGTAGCTTAAAATAATTATAATTTAATG
Source organism: Synergus umbraculus (assembly GCA_900474325.1). Taxonomy (NCBI): domain Eukaryota; kingdom Metazoa; phylum Arthropoda; class Insecta; order Hymenoptera; family Cynipidae; genus Synergus; species Synergus umbraculus. Next base: position 2,868 of record UCOK01008937.1, read on the forward strand.
ATTATTTCAATAATAACCAAGGTTTAAACATGTCCATTTAATTTTCCAGTCAAAAATAAATACCTGTTTGATCATAATAAGGATCTTGGGGCCTTGGCCCAGGTCCTGATTTACCAGCTCGATGTGCTTCAGGAGTTCTTGGGGCATAATGATCGCCTCTGTATCCATAATGTTGACCCTGGGCCATGCCTCTACCTCTTCTCGTTGGGTCATCTTCTTCGCTATAATTCTCACTAGCCGAGTCTTTCGTAATTTCTGGAATTCCTGAAAATACAGCTAAGTGTGCAGATCAAGATTCCACAAGGCCACATTTATGTTTCCTTGATTTTTATTTGACTCTTGAAGTCTGGTGAAAATTTAAGTTGTCGTCTATTTATTGAAACTCTTAGAGCGTAGACAAAGAAAGTTAAAATTGATAAATATAAATCTCTCGATTTTAAAAGGATCCAAATTTAAAGCGATTAATAAAATAAGCTTTGCAGATGCCTGCAAAAACAGGGTGGCCACAAGATTCAATTTTTTCATTTCCCTGACATTTTCCTGACTTTTCCCTGACTTTCAGAAAAATTTCCCTGACAGAAAACTATTGAGAAATTTTTCAAAAATATCGCATATTACTTTAAATCTTTTGAAATTTAAAAACAGTTCACAATACTTAAAATTCGTAAAAATCTCGCAAATTTACGACAACTTTGTAAATCTCTTAAAAAATATTGTTTCTTAAAATTCTTAGAAATATCTTAAAATTCGACGAAAACCCTTAAATTTTCACTAATTGTTTAAAATTTTCCTCAAAAGCATTTCAAATCCTTTAAATTTCTCAAAAAAAAAAAAAATTAATAACCTTTTATATTTCCTAAAAATCTCTTAAAATTTCCTATAATCTTTCAAAGTTCCACAAAATCATTTCAAAATCTCTCGAAATATTTCAAAATTCCCCGAGGAACTTTGAACTTCTCTTAACATTTACAAAATCTTTTATAAATCATAAAAATCTTGTGAGATTCTTTAAAATTTCAATCGAATCCCTGAAAATCAGTGTTAAAAAATAAAAATTTCTTTAAATCCTTTAAAATTGAAGAAGAATATTTTATAATCCCTTAAAATTTTTTACAAATCTTCCAAGTTTATTAAAATCCTTTATAATTCCATGAAACACTGTTAAATCCTTTAAAATACGTGAAAATCTTTTAAAATTTTGGAAAATTTCACAAAATCTTTTAAAAATCATAATAATCTTATAAAATCCTTTAATATTCCACTAAGTCTTTTAAATATTATACAAATATCTTTTAATCCCTTTAAATTCTTCAAAATCTTTTAAAATCATTTTAAATTATTGATAATCTCTTGAAATTATTGGAAACCCAACGAATTTCAAAGAGTGCCTTAAAATTAAATTCCTTATAATCCTTTGAAATCCTTGGAAAATTTCAAAAATTTGTTTAATAAACTATAAAATTTACATATGCAATACGACAAAAATAATATAGTTAGCATAAATGCCAATTTCTATCTTGCCTGACACCAACTCGCATTTCGCTAACATTTCCCTGACTTCCCTGACTTGTGGCCACCCTGAAACATTTAAAGTTCCTTATCATTGAAAAACATCCAAACTGAAATATTTAAACATTTCTGCAAGCCTTCCAAATGGAAAGTATCTAACTATGGAACTTAAAATTGTTTAATAAGCACCAGATATAGATTTTCTTATAGCTTCAAAAGTCACCTAAAAGCCATATTAAATGTGTCAAGACTTTAAAATATAGAATGTGACTGAATAATGTCATAAGACGTTTGTGCTGAAATCTAATCTACCAAGTAGTCTAAACTATTAGAAAAATTTGCATATGTACAAAAGTAAAAAGCTGTTTCCATGCTGATAACGTATTATATCAATTAATCAGATCACGAGACTTATCGATGGGAATTCTCACCCATCTGGGAAACACTCTGTCCAGGGTAGATTTCCTTATCAGAAAGGTTCTCGTCAGTTTCAATAATGACTTGTCCATGAGCATCCACCCTCGTGTTGTGCCTTCTCATGTGCGGAGGAATTTGCGAATTTGGGTATCTCTGAACGATACCACCCATTCTATGGGGATCGTCCATTGCTATAACTCCTGATTGATGTTGATTTGGATCCATCATGTGAGAAGGACCAGCTTGCATATGGACAGGCCCGCCACGTAAAACGCTGCAGGGTATTGCGGTCGCACAACTGTCACTAGATTGGCTCTCCCTGCTTTTGGTCCTGACCGTAATGTGTTTAGGATTCAAACCCATCAACTTGTGTATGTCGACGAGAGCATGGTCACCGGTAGGACTGTCAACATCGGTGACCTTCTTCCCGTCGGCGTAAACCGCGTAACCGGTGACGGCCGAACCGTTTAGGGCAACAGGCTGCCAGGTCACTAGCAAAGTGCCGTCCTGCGGTCCAGCCTCCACCTGGAACACGTTGTAAAACATAAATTAATTAGACTAAGAAATTAGTGCAAGTGCAATTTCAATACAATGCTAAGGTGGCTACAAGATTCAATTTTTCAATTTCCCTGACTTTTCCCTGACATTCAGACAAATTTCCCTGACAGTTTTTCCCTATAGAAACATCTTAAAATTCTACGAAATCCATTCAAATTTCTTAATATTTCATCAGATCCTTTCAATTTTCACTAATCTTTTTAAAATTCCTCAAAATTCTTTGAAATACTTTAAATTCCAAGAAAAACTTCCAAATTTTTTAAAATTACTAAACATTTCTTTAAATTTCCTGTAACCCTTCAAAATTTCATAAAACATTTTCAGAATCTCTTAAAATGCACACAAATTTCTTTAAATTATTGGAAACCTATACAATTATTATACCTTTACAATTATGTATTATACAAAATCGTTTACAAATCATAAAAATCTTATGAAATTCTTTAAAATTTCCTAAAGTGCTTTAAAATCTCTAAAAAGAACTCTTGAAATAAAAAAATCTCAAAATCTTTTAAAACTCAAAAATGACTTCAAATTTTTTCAAATTCTAAGAGAGACGTAAAAATTTCTTAAAATTCTTGAAAGCCTCTTGAAATTCCTGACAATTCTACATAATCTTTTATAAATCATAAAAATTTTGTGAAATCCTTTAAAATTTCACAAGAATATTTATAATTCCTTAAGTTCTCTTAAAATTCTTAAAAGTTTCTTAAATTTCTTTATAATTCCATGAACATTTTTTTTAAATCCCTTAAAACACGTAAAAAATTTTTATAATTGTTGAAAACTTTTCAAGATTCCACAAAATCTTTAGAAAATTATAAAAATCTCATGAAATCCTTTAAAATTATTGAAAATATCTTAAAATCATTAGAAACCTAGAGAATCTCAGAGAATACCTGTAAATTATTTATAATCCTTCGAAAACTTTAGATAGTTTCTAAAATTTGTTAAATAAATTATAAAAGTATGTAATACAACAAAAATAACATAGTTAACATAAAGGCCCATTTTTATTTTCCCTGACAACTACTCGCATTTCCCTGACATGTGGCCACCCTGAATGTTGATAGGATTAAATAAACAAAAATTGCTGTAACGAAATGTCGAAAATCTCGCATACATTCTTATTTCAAACCTGATTGTCACTCAAAGAGTGACTAGAAGTTGTAAGAAGGAAAAGAAAAAAAAATCGCTTGCGTAGCTATGTTAATGTTTTTATTGAACTCTGGGAAAATATGGGAGTTCAGGTATCAAGGGAAGTTCTTCAACTGACGATTAAAAAATTAGAAATAGGGTAAAAACTAATCTGTGGTTGAAGCTGAATGCGTTTAAAAAATTGGCTCAGGACCAAAATCAGAGGTACATGTATCTTTTTTAAAACTAAAAGGCTATAATAATTTCTCGAAAGACCATCAGTGATAATAAATTCCCTCTAACCTGGATATCGACCGGGGGATCTGGAAGTCCTTTGGACAGAGTCTTGAAATGAATGTGATAAGCCTGAGAATTGGCTGACTGAGCGTTTTGGTCCTCGAAATGGGTGGCTCTAAGATTCTTCGCCTTGACAGTAACTCTGTAAACTGTTGAAGGTGCTAATCCTGTAATAGTGTGTCGATAAACTCCTGGCTTCACGGTCCTAACTTCAACGTTATTGACACAAACCACGTGTTGATGATTACTATTACTTGGCAGCCAGGATATAACTGCGCTAGTTGCTGTTACATTCGACGCCTTAACAGACGTCGGACCCATGGTTACGTCTTTTCCAATCACCATAGTGCACGCTGCATCTCTTGATGTCCTTCGAGAGTGTGTTACAGATCGCACGCTTATTCTGTGAGGCTATTTTAAATAAAAAATACAAGTTTCAAATAAAAAACGATCTATTTATAATGTAAATATAAACATAAATACAAACGTAGGATGCAAGGAAGGTTGTATGTACACAAACCCTGTTTGAATCAACTCCTTCGACGAGAGCTCTGGTTCTCTCGGAAGCTTTCACCGTAACTTTGAGCACTCCGTCCACGTAGACATGGTAGGATTCCAACTGATGTGGATTATCTGGTGCCGTCCAGCCAATCAGGACACTCTTGTTGAGTTGACGCTCGAGAGTGAGGTGTTGAGGCGCCGGAACTAGGTCCGAAAACAGGTAGACTTCTTCAGGAGGAAAAAGACAAGACAAGCCTAGCTGTAGCTAAAAATTGCACTAGGTATCTATCTCTCTAAAGCGAGCCTAATTCCATCGATCAAAATTTGCAGTCGGTAAAAGAACATTCTCTGCTTCAACTATTTGACGTTGTACTTACTGCGATAATCAATTTTTAAAAATCTTCTTTGATTTTTGTTCAAGCAAACTATTTTTGTCAAACTAACAATGTTTACATTGTTATGAGTTATAAGTTGTGCAAGTTTAGTACAACTGATGAAATGAATATTATTTGTCCTTTCTAAATTTGACTCTTTCACGAATTATTTTCTCTAAAGTACTCCTAAAATTCTTTGAGCTAAATAACTGCTGTAAATTATTTTTCTATTTAACTTCTTCTCAAAAAGCCCTGATCAGCGTAATTTAAGTATTGACAAAGAAAAGTAAATATTAAACACATATTATATTACATGCAACTGAGAAGCTTGGGAATAAGCCGCTAAAAAGTTCAGATTCGCTGAATTATTTTGCATGTAGCAGACTATCAATTTGAGATTCGGAAAATGAAGGGATTAACACACCTGGAGGTTCTTGTTCATCTTCTTCAGCTATATTGTCAAGTTCTGCATAGGCGGATAGTTCAGCTTGTCGATTGCGATTTCCTTCTTCGAGAGCTGCCAATTCCAGATCGATGTCCTGCAAATAGCACTGCAAACAACCACAACATTAAGTTTTTTCAGATTAAGATTGCGCGGAACTAAACTCTGCAACAACTGGTTCTTCCATTATTTGAAGTTATCAGAAGCTTTAATAATAAACTGAAGATCTAAAAGTGAAGATCTAAAACTGAAGATCTGAAACTGAAGACCTGAAACTGAGGACATCAACACCTGATTTGAACTCACTTGTGGGATATTAGTAGAAACAGAATCATCGACATCTCTCAGTCCAAGAACAGCTTGATGGAACTCTAACAAATCATCTCCAATCAGCTTCTGTACAAAATTCGCTGGAACGAGACCCCTTCTACCATCTAGAGTTTCAGCATCAAGGAAACCATCGTCATCGGGCTGGCCCCAAACGAGCAAGTAATCGCCACCCTGAACTGGAAGTTCAGCTTCAGGATTTTCATTCGGTGAATGCTGAAATGGTTCGTAAGTGAACCTCGCGATGTAAACATAACATCTGCCTTTGCCAGGTATGTCCAGCATATCGACTTGGCCTTCCGTCATCATTGTCTCGTTCGTCAATCTGTCCAGGGGATTGGTAAGAATACTAGTAGGGATTTTTGGCATTTGTCTTTGTCCGAGATAGTGATGACTCGTTCCTCCAGTGACAGTTGGCGAAGTTGCTCGTAGACTCTGCTGAATTTGTTGAATGATTGCTTGCTGCTGAAGCTGATTTGCTTGCGATTGAGCAGAAAGCTGTTGCATGGCATGCAGAGGATCTCCGATTGCTTGTAATAAACCACCAGAAGCTACTCCTACCAGAAAGTACATATTATTATAAAAGCTGTATAGAGTAGGTAATTTATTTAGAGTAACTTATTATTAGGATGAGTTATTGACCTGAACCAACTCCTGATGCACCGAAAGCATTGGTCCCGACAGTGGAGTAGGTTGATCCAGTTGTAGAGTAGGTGCTTTGAACGGTGGTGAAAGGAAGCACAGATTGTGGACCGCTGGTTAGGTTGCCCAAAGTAGAGTGATAAGACGACGTAGGATGATAGGACGATTGTAGAGATGGTAACGTCGTCTGTGGTACCGAGTAAGATGAATGTCCTAATTGTGTTCCATAGCTGGTTGCAACAGAACTGTAGGTTCCGTTTGGATGGGACCCCATTGATAAATTCGGATAAGTCGTTGTCTGTTAAAAAAACGGTATTATTAGCATTAAGTTTTAATTACATTATAATTATAATTAATATTATGTTAATACAATTTCATTAAATTTTTTTTATTTATGCGTATGTCGAGAGATCTTTGTGAATAGCTAATTCCTTGTAATTTTCATTAAAATTTAATTAATTAATATTTCATTCATTTTTAATTAACTGAGTTGGTGGTGCTTTTCATGTCCGAGTTGACACAGAAATATTACCTCGACATTATAATCACTAGTAATAATTATAAAGTGTTCCAAGTGTTTCTTTTGTAATTCTCTATCTTGAAAAAGGGATGTTACCAATATATCGAACACATTGTTGTCGAAAATCTGATTGGTTTGGAAACTGCGCGAATTGTGTGAATGTATCGAATTTGAAAACAATCTTCAGACTATTTTCATTTTCAAAAAGATTATTAAGACTAAAAGAATCTAAAATTCTATTATAATAAAGAGTTTTCATTGGAATATCAGGTAATTGAAAGTATTTAACGAGATTTTGTAGGATTTTAAATAATTTTAAAGGATTTAATGATATTTTGTGTAATTTACAGTAATTTTATAAATTTTAAAGCTGTTTCAAGGATTTTCACGAAATTTCATTGGACTTTCAGATATTTTAAGGGATATTAAATAGTTTTAAGGACTTTTAAGAGATTCAAGGAATTTTATGAAATTTCATTGAATTTTTAGCAATTTTAAGAGATCATGAGATATTGAGAAATCTTAAAAGATTTAACGACATATATGTTGTAGAATTTTAAGTGATTTTAAAAACTTTTTAAGTATTTTAAGGTATTTCACAATATTCCATTGGATTTTTAGATATTTTGAGGGTTTATTGGGATTTAATGGGACTTTGAGTAATTTTAAATAATTTTCAGAAATATCAAGTGAATTTACGAAATTTAAAGGAATTTCATCAAATTTTGAAGGATAATAAAGGCATTTTAAGGAATTTTATAAAACTCATGAAGATTCCTGAAATTAGGTAAAGAATTATGTACAAGATTTTATATTTCAAGAATTAAAAATTCTCAATTATTTTTTTTACTAGCAAAAGGTGTATAAAAACGAGAAAATAATTATTCTTTCTAATTATTATTAATTATCATAATTTCTAGTAAAATACAAATTTCCCCGATTTCCCTGATAAATTTTCTTCTCTCTTAACAAGTGACCACCCTGCATGAAACCAATACTCAAATTCTCAAATGATGAGAATGTAAAAAATGTGGAAAAAAATTGATAAAAGCAACTACTGTGGGCTATTTTCAGTGGAATAAAAAAGCATTTAGAACGATCAAACAGACTTTTGAGGTTCTAAACGAATAATAAGAATAGGTCGAACTCACCTGTTGAGTCCCATTCAATTGATAATTCTGAGTAGATTGACTAGGCTGAGTATAGTGAGGTAAGACATTCTGGCTGGCGGATGTCAAGTACGATGTTGACGTCGGATGTTGCTGATGCTGAGGCTGCTGCTGCTGCTGTTGTTGTTGCTGCTGCTGCTGCTGCTGCTGCTGCTGCTGCTGCTGATGGGGTTGTTGATAAGTTTGTGTATGGGGATAACTTTCTTGATACTGATTACTCGAGTAATGCGTGTGCGCTTGTTGCTGCTTCTGCGAGGGTAGAGCAGTTTGAGAATGAGAACTTGGCAAGTCGTGATGTTGATGCGGTTGGTACTGCGGCATCTTTTGTTGAAAGGCTGGCTGAGATTGACTAGTCGAAAGTGATGGCGCTGGTGGAATTGGTTCGCTATAATGATATGGAGGGCCATTCGGAGTCAGGGGTGGACATCCGGGCATCATGGGAGTTAATGGCATTGGTGATCCTCCATACTACAAAAGTAAATTCAAATCAGGTCCAGAAATTCAAGTAAAGTCTGATGAATACTATCTTAAAAAATTTGTGTCAAGAAATGTCTCGAAAATCTCGCATAGATTGTTGTTGCAAACCTGATTAGTTTTTAAATGACGTGAAGTTGAAAGAAGAAAAAAAAAACTAAAGGCGCAAAGAATTTCAGGAAAACCTTCGGAATACCTTAACATCCGTTAAGATTTCTTAAAACTTCCAAAAACCTCTTGAAATCCCTTTAATTTTGAAATCCCTGAATAAAATTACCTCAAAATACCCACAACTTCTTGAAACTCTTTAAATTCTACGATAAAATTTAAAGTCTCTTTACGCCCTTTAAAACCTATTAAAATTATTAGAAATCTTCGAAAATTTCACAAAATTTTTTAAAATTCCATAGAATATTTTTAAAATTATTAAAAACTTTTGACTTCTTTTAAAATTCCTGAAATTTATGTTACAACATTTAAAATTCCTTAAAGTCCCTTAAAATTCTCTGAAACCTTTTGAAATCTCTTAAAATTCCTCGAAACTTCACAAGATTTAAAATCCCTTAAAATTTTTTTTTTCCACATAGGGAACAAATTCCATTATTAATATTTGTCAAGTAAAATAAAGAAAGCGAAATTTTAGATTAGAACTATTCTCCAACACCTTTAAATTACTCATTTATTTTGCGGATAATCTTTCTTATGAATATATAATCTACTTTACGCGTAAACCCATATAGTTTCCTCCTATTAAGTAATTCTGTTTTCTAAGTGAAATTAACATAATTAAATCACTTACGTGAGGAACTTGTGTGTGAGCAGGAATGCCGAGACTAAGTGCATGCGGATGAGGTAAGTGTTGATGTTGACTGAGATTTGGAAGATTTTCTGCGCTGGATCGTAGTAACGTTTGAGAGAGAGACGGTTGTTGCGTTGTCACGGCTCTCATATGATCGATATCGTGCATTATCCTGCCACTACTGTATAGAAAAATGGTATATTGCATTATAATTTTATGTTATGTTTAATTATAATACAAGCGTCGACGGACTGGTCACAAGATTCAATTTTTCAATTTCCCTGAGATTTCTCTGATTTTTCCTACAGAATCTCAAAGAAAGTCTGGATATTTTTTATAATTCCTCGAAATACTTGTAAATCTTCTAAAATCTGTTTAATAAAGTATAATTGGTTATAATCAATTATACTTTATATTAGACAGATTTAAGAAATAAATATTTAATATTAATTAAATTTATTTAATTAAATTATAATAATTATTATAATTAATAGATCAATTTCTATTTTTCCTATTAGGTTAAAGTTTCAGACGTCCAGTCTGACGATTTTTTATTTTTACATTTATTGGAAAGAAAATATAAAAAACAAGGACGTTCTCAAAACACACGATTTTCATTTATTTATTTGCAGAAATTTCTACCCAGCGTTGCCCAGAATTTTAAGATTTTACAAAATTTTAAAGAATTTTAAATTATGAAATTTCAAGGGAATTTTAGGGAATTTTTAGGAAATTATTGATTTCGCAGATTTAAAGGGATTTTTTAAAAAAGTTGAAAGGATTATCGAAATATTTTTGCAGATATTTCACAAGATTTTAAATGTCTTTAAATCTCTTGAAAATACTTAAATTCTCTTGAATTTATTTAAAATCATTTCGAATTATTTCAAATGTTTCGAAACTTATTGAAAATCCTTGAACTTGCCTTGAACTCTTTTGAAATTCCTTGAAATTTAGTAAAAACACTTGAAATATCTTGAAATCGTTAAAAATCTTTAATTCTTTTAAATGCTTTTAAAATTTGAACTTTCTTGAAATCCCTTTAAGAGGGTCGTCTCATATGACGAGCGTTTTTCTTACACTTTTTTATGAATTTTTTGTGACGAATAATACAGGCAAAATTGTCTGGGTTTTTTCATGTATATTTACAAACTATTCAACAATCATTATACATTTTTTTACGTTAAAATGTACAGTCAAATCGACTGTAGACATCTGGATTAACATATATACGTGTCAAAAAAAAGTTGGGGGATGGTCAACACGATTCCAGTTGTTCTATTGATCTGAAATTAAAAAATCACCGACATTTTCAATTGGTACATCTTTGGATGTAGCCGCGGAGCCAGAATTGAGTCAAAATTTTGAATATTTTTTTTTGTGAATTTTCAAACATAAAAACACGATTTTTATCATTTTTTTTTTGTTATTGTTTTAATTAAAAAAAATAAATATAGATATCACAATGATTCTGATTCACGCTAAAACTATAGATGTCCTGAGTATAGCATAAAAATTTGAACCCAATCGGTCAATTAGTTTTTGAGATATCGTGTTGACCGTTGTGAAAAATGACGGTTTGAGAAAAACGCGTTTGAAAGTTTGTGTATGAATGAAATAAAAATCTTTTCCACTTCTTAACGAATCCGAATTGCCAAAAATCCTTTCACACACACACACATTCTAGATGTGTTTAGGAAATGATTTGTGCAAAAAAAAAATCGATTTTTTGACCCATTACATTAGACGACCCCCTTAAATATCTTGAAATTCTTGGAGATCACTTAAAATCTTTCTTAATCCTTTAAAGTCTCTTTAGAATCCATTTTAATTCTCTAAAATTATTTAAAATATCCTCGAAATCCCCTAAATGTCTTGAAGTCTCTTGAAAATTGTTAAAATCCCCTAAATTCATTTAAAATCCATTGAAAATCCTTAAAATCACTATTTAAACATCTTGAAATCATTTCAGATTATTCTAAATGATTTGAAATAGTTTAAAATATTTCGCAATCCTTTTCAATTTTGTTTGCAAAAATATTTCCCATGCTTTTTGTTAAAGTAAACAAATTATTATATAAAACAATTTTTTTAGCGAGAATTTTTGAAGAAAAAAATTCAGACGTCTGAAACTTCAGCCCAATATTTTTCCTGACATATGTGGCCACCCTGGTCAAAATGAATTTTAGAAGAAAATTATGATTTATTACCTGTCTTGTTCTATTTTTGCCATAATTCTATCTAATTCGGATCCAGCAGGTGGCCATGAGGTGGGTAAGGAGGAATGACCAGAAGTTGGTCCTCTACTTCGAGCTCGTCTCAGACTTGTTAGTTCTAGAGCTAGTTCCTCATGTTTTACCATTTGCAATTCTGTCTTTTTCTCCAGTTCTCTGATTTTGGACTGCAAGGCCTCCACCGATTCTGGGCCTTGGTAGCGCCCTGCTAGCTTTTCCCGTAATTGATTTTGTGCCTCTGCATGTTGCCTCTCCAAATCTGCTCGGCGAGCCTCCGCCTCGCGCATTTGCTAAAAAAAAAAACATAAAAAATAATTAAGATTTCAATTTAATTTTGTTGAAATATATAATACCGTTTATATAATCTTATCCAATGTGTTGAAGTACATTAAAAACTAAGAGACACGTGTTTTTTTTATCTGCGGAAAAACATATTTAAAGGGTGAAAACATTGAGGGGTAATGTCTGATTTTGGGGGTTGCAACCCCTGCTTTTGATTGGCGAAGAAGTAAAAACTTGACATGAATTTCTGCAGTAAAAAATTTAAAAATAATTCAATTATGAACAAATATTTATATATAGAAGAAAAATAGAAAAATAAAGTTGACGTATTTCTGCAGCTGTTATACAAAATATTTTTAGTAGGTAAAACCACCCCTATTAATAAAAATTAATAGCATTTGTATGGTTTACAAACAAATTTTTATATTTTTAATTATACTTGTAAGACGTCATTGTAATAAAAATATTGTAAAACATATTGAAGGGGTGAAACCCACTCTTAAAGTTTACCTCCAAAAATATTTGGATACTAGAATATGAATATTTTTTTAAATATGCATCACAATATTTTTAGGGGAGAGGTGCCCACAGGGAGTCAGAAAAACTTCCAACTTTATAGGTGATCTGCTTAAAATTACTTGAATAAGATATATACATAGATTTGAAGTCTAATCTTTCCTGTGTTTAAAACTGGAAAGATAAAACCCCTTTGATTAAGCATTTTTGAAAAAATCAACAATTTATAAAATTTGTCCTTTGAACATCATTGTACCTACCAGAGGACACATATAATCACTCATTACATTCAATAAATAAAGCTTTTGACTTACTTTTACTCGTTGATAAGTTTAATTATTTAGGTTATCATTCGCGAAAACTATCAAGGATCTCAAATTACTTTATATTAACTAAAAAATATATAATATTATAATGATCAGTTTTTAATGTTAAATTGCAGGTTAATTCCCTACTGAACGTTGTTTTTTTTTAAATGTCAGTGATACCAACGTTATATATGCTTGGTTACTATTTATACTAAAATACCCGCTCAAGTATCTTTTATGTACTGCCAAGCTGCCAACCAGCAGAAAAAAAAACCCTCCTGGTTTTTGACAATATTAACCTCGATATATTGTCAAAAAAAACTCTTAGTGATTACATGTGTACCCGGAACTTCATTCACTAAATCTTGATATATTATTTAAAATCTATGTTTAAATCCTAATGTTTCTATCAAATAGGATGAATATAATGATGACAAATTGTAAGTACACAAGTGGAAAACTTTTTAAAAGTCCTGTTATTTTTTTAAATGTTAGATAGAGTTCTGAAGAAAATCATTGCAATGTGTCAAAAACATATTTCATTAAAAAAAAAATACGCAAAGGTCTGCAATGTAACTTTTCTAAAAAATGCTTATGCAATAAAGTCATAGATATTTAGTAATTAAAACATATTTTATTTAATAGTTTTCTAGATATTTCTTTTGATTCTCTGTGTACACCCAACAACTGTGAGCACCTCTCCCCTACTAC
>UCOK01008938.1:0-17008 GCA_900474325.1 Synergus umbraculus
ATGGATTAAAATTATAGGTCAATCGATTCGTTTCCACACAAGGAATATTTATTTCCCTTACGTCAGCTTCGAACTTTGAATATTAGAGAAGTTATAGTTGTTAAACTAATTTTTCAAAATTAAATAGAACCATAACTTTCTTATTTCTCAATGAAATGCATTAATCATATAGGTCAATCGATTCATCTCAATGAAAGGAATCTTCATTTCCCTTACACCAGCTTTAAATTTTCAATATTTGAGAAGTTATAGTGGAAAAATGAATTTTAAGAAAATTATAAAAGTAAATAAAACTTTTAAAATTAAATATTTTGTGAAACCTTTGCAAGAAATTCAACTAGGTATGTAGTGGAATAACTATGTAAAATTTTATCAATTTATCTCTACGCGTTTTCAAGAAATTGCAGGATCGTGACATACATACATACATACATACATACACACACACACACACACATACATCCGGACATTTTTTCAGATGATCATATTAGATATATTGCCCTTGAAATATGTTCAAAAAAACCTTTTTTAGGAAACTGGATTTTGTCACCACTACAAAGCTTCCTCTATGAGGAAGCAAAAATGATAAATTTAAGAGGTTTTCAAGAAATTTCAAGTTATTGTAGGGAATTTAAAATATTTTAAGATATTTTCCAAGATTCCAAAGATATAAAGATTTCCTAAAGGTTTTTAGAAGAATTTAAAGCGCTATAAATACTTATTTAGATTTCAAATTATTTTAAATATTGTTTAATGAATTCCATGGAGTTTCAAGTTTTTAAATTAATTTACATATTTTGTTCATTTTTTCAAAGGATCTTAAATGATATTGAAAAGTTTTAAAAGATTGTAAAAGAACTTCCAAGAATTTAAGAATTTTCACAAGATTTTAAAGTTTTTAGGATATTTAAAGATGTTTTCGAGAGATTAAAAATATTTGTAAATATTGTAAGGGATTTTTAATGAAGTTAAATAAGAATGGGAAAGGATTTTAAAAGAACATGCAAAAATTTAAGAATTTTCAAGAAATTTCAGAGTTATTAAAACATGACACGGAAATTACTAAAAATTACTAAATGCCCAATAATATTAAAATATTTTTATCGAAAATAGGAATGCCGACCGGGAGACTCGCCAGAACTCTATTTTAAATAGGACTAATTGCGACAATTTCTGCACGGCATCATACAATTACAGTTTGATTTGTCATAAAGTTAGTAAAGTGACAAGATGATAGTAATAGTTATTAAGTTGACAGTTATTGCATAAAGTTTCCTAAAACAAGAAGAGTTCTGAAACAGCGTTTGTGGATCTGTATTTCCAGTTTCTTGCCTGGTATCTTTACATCTCTTCCGTAAGTAAGTTTTGACGCGTGATTCCTACGCGGAAAGGGACTGGAAGAGGTGTCCCGGGAAATAAGCTTCTGAATTTACTTTCTTGCCTGCGTTTCTCAAAGACGAGAAAAGTGCAATGGTTGAGGGAGGTAGGGACCAAAAAAGCATCGTTGCAGAGAATATCTAACCAACAGACAGGTGCAATGCATTGTCTCTGCAATCCCGTCACTCGCGAATGTGAAACTTCCCTATCTCGACAATTCGCATGCGTATGAAGCTTTTTCCGAGCCAAGAAGAATTCTATATATTATACATTCTGTACGTATGCTACATATGAATGTGTATCTATGATGTGGCACTCATACTTAACGACATTCCACAGATATTGTATTTTTTTCAATAAATTGGAATTTTTGATCAGAGTTTATAGGTAAAGTTTAAATTTTCACGAGTTTTAATTCAATAAATGATATTTTTGTTAATAAATTCAGCTTCTATAATCCTTTCGAGCCAATTCGATAAATTTATTTTTATATATTGTCTTTTCATCTTGAAAGGGAGAATTGGAACGCGAATATAACACTTGCTTTGAAACAAAGAGAAATCGTGCAAAATTTAAATTGTGGCGAGGAAATTGAGCAACAGGGTCGAAAAGCATAAAATGCGAGAAAGGGACAAAACGGATAAATATAAAATAAAGTATAATAATAATAATAATAATAATAATAATAATAATAATAATATTTACAAATATAAAATTATCATCATCATCAGACAATCCTATCTTAAAAAAGTGGTGTCACGAAATTTCTCGAAAATCTCGCATACATTGTTGTTGCAAATCTGATTGGCTTTTGAAATTTTAGAAATTTTATAAAATTTCATAAAATTTCATGAAATCCTTAAAAATTCTACAAAATCTTTTAAAAATCATATATGCATACAAATTCTTTTGAAATCCCTCAATAAAATTACCTAACAAACTTTAAAATCATTTAAACCTCATAAAATATTTTAAAACTTATAAAAATCTCACAGCTTAATCTTTGTTTCAAAATGCGACAAAAAGTTTTCAAAATGAGGTAAGTGTTTTTCTGTCTTTTGAAATTTTTAAAATTCGTAAAAAGTTCCCAGAAACTTCTTGAAATTTTTTTAATTACACGACAACATATATAATCCATTTACGTCTTTTAAAATCTATAATATTAATAGCTATTTACTTTACAAGGCGCGAAAGGAGGCGTTACTCGTCTTCGGCTCGTAACGCCATCACACAAGACCGATAATTGCTTGTTTCGCGACGAGTGAAATACAAAGCTTTTCTAGTGTACTAGTACAGCTAGGATGGCGAGAAATAAGCTGGCTGGGGCCCCGCAAGCATATTCGGGAAATACTCTCTTTCCTCTTCCCTCTCTCTCCTTTCGTATTCTATCCTATCGTATTATATCTTATTGTATTCTATCGTATTCTATTATATCCTATCGTATCTTGTTATATTGTATTCAATCCTATCGTATCATATTGTATCCTATACGATAGAATAAAATACAACAGGATGCGATAGGATAAAATTCAATAGACTAGGATACGATAGGATAAGATACAGTAGGATAAAATACGACAAGATACAATAGGATACAATAGGATAGGATAGGATAGGATACGATAGGATACGAGAGATAGGGGGATTAGGGAGAGAGAACCTTTACAGTACAGGAGCGAAAGTATTGCAAAAGTAGTACCGAAAGTACAATAGGGTATCCAAAAATAGATATAGATATCTTAAAATATCTAAATAAATAAACCGGAGGTTCTCTCTTAACTTATTATATCCTATCCTTTCGTACCCAATCAGATACTATCGTATCCTATCACATCCTATCTTATTCTATACTATCTTATCCTATTGTATGTTGTCCTATTTTATCCTATCGTATTTTATTATATCCTATCGTATCCTGTCGTATTTTATCCTATCCTATTGTATTGTATTCTATCCTATCGTATCCTACCCAATCCTATAGTATCCTGTCGTATAGGATACTATACGACATTATATCGTATAGGATAAGATAGGATACGATAGGATTGGATTCAAGATAACAGGATACCATAGGATGAGATAGAATAAGATACAATAGGATACAAGAGGATACGATAGAATACAAGAGGATATAATACGATAGGATAGAATACGTAACCTTTTGAAATCTCTTAAAATTCCTCAAAACTTCACAAAAAGATTTAAAATCCCTTAAAATCTCTTAAAATTACCAGAAAATTCTTTTAATTCTACTTAAAATTTGTTGAAATCTCTTAAAGTTCTGAGAAACCTCATAATCTTCATCAAAACTTTAAAAACTTTCAAATCCTTTAAAATTACCTAGCTTTAAAAAACCTCTTAAAATATTATGAATTCCGATAAAATTTGTAAAAATCACTTGAAAATTGTCAAAACCTTTGAAATTCCTTAAAATTCGTTAAAACATCTTAAAATTCCTAGCAACCATGTCTTGAAAATTCTTAAAAATTCATTTTAAAAAACTTCATAATCATTAATCTCTTAAAGTCCATGTTAAAATTCTTGAAAATCTCTAAAAATTCATTAGAAATTTCATCAAATTGCATGAAATCCTTAAAAAAAATTTTATATCTGTTAAAAATGAGAAAAAACTCTTGTAAACCATTAAAATTTTACAAAAACCTTCGAAATCCTTGTAAATTCTACAAAATCTTTTAAAAAATATAAAAATCTTTTGAAATCTCTCAATACAATTTACTGATAAGTTTTATAATCAAGTCACGTAAAAAATTTTTTAATTCATAAAAATCCTTTGAAATTCTATTGAAATTTGATCAGTCCTGAAAACCTCTTAAAATTCGAAGAAACTTCTTGAAATTTTTTAAAATTCTACGATAAACATTTAAAATACCTTTAAAGTTATTAGAAATCTCAAAAAATTTAATAACATCTGTAAAAGTGCGATAATGTCTTTTAAAAATTATTATAATATCTTGAATTATCTTTAAGTTCCTGGAATTCCAGGATAATATTTAAAATCATTTAAAATTCCACAAAAACCTTAGAAATCTCTTTAAATTCTACAAAATCTTTTAAAAATTAGAAAAATCTCTTCAAGTCTTTTAAAATTATTAGAAATCTCATAAAAATATCACAATATCTTTTAAAAATCGACAAATTTATTGAAAGCCTTAAAAACTCTACAGCCTTTGAAATCCTTTTGAATTCTGCTAAATCTTTCAAGAATCGTAAAAATCTATTGAAATTTCTTGATAAAATTTTTTGGCAACCTTATAACGTCCTAAAATTCCCAGAAAATTCTTGAAATTTAATTTAATTCAACTTAATTTAATCCTTTAAAATCCGTTAAAAGTATTAGAAATCTTGTAAAATTCCCTAAAATTTCTCGAAATTCTTAGAAACCTTTTAAAATTTCTTAAAACCCCATAATCATAAATGGCAATTTTAAAGTTGTAAGAAGAAAAAGAATATAATCGCACGCGTAGCGCGTGAGGTGCTTTTGCTAGTAGATTAAAAAAAAGGCTTGTATTTACATTAAAGTTTCATTAGATTATAAAGTAAACAAAAAATTGTATCTCATCATGAGCACATTTATCATATTTGCCCTCTTTTGTATATTCATCGTTATTATGATTCGAAATAAAGTATAAAGTGTAAATTCTCTAAATTCTTAAGTCATCCCTAAAAGATGAGGCGAGGGAGTCCCAGAAAACAAAGTTGAATTGACGAAAAAAAGTAGCGTTTTACTCACTGGTAAACGTGTTCTGCGTCCATCCATCCATCATGGGCTGACATCCCTTGTAGCCGAACCTGCCACCGCTCCATCACCCCAACCTTAGATTATCTGTACACCGTTCTCGTCACTCACACGGAAGTAGTTCACTATTCTCCGATTTCCTGCTTTAATTTCAAGGTCGAGTGGAAAACGAAAAAAAAAACGACTCTCTGAGTGATAGCTTCCACTTCAGTACTCCTTACCTTTTATCCCGAGTAGCCAATAAATAAATTACTTCTTACAAAAGCAGTTTGCTTACACAATGTATTATTACCTAATTCATGCTTTATTCGAGTGCGCAAAAATTCTATTTCATTAATTCTACTTTATTTCTATTTTTCCATTCATTAATTTGTCTTTTTTAAAGTTTTAAAATATATTTTTTTAATTTTATTTTGTACAATACTTTTCAGATGAACAATAGCTTTCTACTTTTTGCAAGCTCTGACAAAATTGAAAATATACGCTCGAGTATTTTTAGAGTCGAAAAAACGAGATCTCGTAAACCGTATTTTTGTATATATAGTAAATAAGGAAAAAAAAACATAAACGTGAGTTATAAAATTACATTTTATATTTTGGAATATCCGAGCCTTGCAAATTGGTAGTAAAAGAAAGGGAGATCAGCTTCTGGACGGAGCAAAAGAAGGTTTTTATACTTGAGTGAAGGGAAACTGTTTTCATAAATATAGCTTAGGGGCTCAAAATGTAAAAAAATACGATAGTGTCTTCTTGAAATAAGATTTTCAGACGTACCTATTTTCATATATCAAACACAAATTATTATTTAAATAACAGTAAATCCTATCTTAAAAGAGAAATTTTACCAATACAAAAATAGAAAAAATAATTATTTTGATGGGAAAAGTAAATTATTAGTGAAGCAAAAAAATATTTCATAATGTATACCTAAGCTTAGTGAATATTATTGGAGAAATTAAGTAGACTACTTATTATATAGTAAACTTTTCATACGTTTTTTATATCAGTTTTTATTCGTATATTTACAGATCAGTTATCATCAGAATTATAAGATTTTATGGAATTATAAAGTAATTAAATGGGATTTGACTATATATTTTGTGGAATTTTATGTAATTTGAGAGAAGGTTAAGAAATTTCTAGACATTATACGGAATTTCATTGGATTTTAAGGTAATTTAAAAAATTTAATGAGATTTTATAGAATCTTGAATAATATTAAGGGATTTAAAAGGGTTTTACGAAATTTATTGCGATTTTAGAAATATTAAGAGATTTCACTGTATTTCGAGGAATTTTATGAAATTTTAAAGGATTTTACAAAATTGCATGAAATTCAAAATAATTTTTAATAATTTTCCCATAAATTTTTAAGGATTTGGTGAGATTATATTAAAATTTAAAGAATTTGAAAGAATTTAATGAAATTTCACAGAATTTTGAGTAATTTAAAGTAATTTTTACAAAGACTAATCAAGTTTATGTTTATAAAAGAATTTCATAAGATTTCATAGAATTTTTAGTGATTTTAAGGATTATGACGATAGATTGTGGAATTTTAAGGAATTTTATGGAACATCAAGTAATATCAAGTGATTTTACGATATTTAAAGGAATTTCACCAGTTATTGAAGGATGTTAAATGCATTTTCAGATATTGTATGGGTATTAAGTAATTTTAAAGACTTTTGAGGGATTCAAGGGTTGTACGGGATTTCCTGGAATTTTAAATACTTGTAAGATATTTTACGGAATATTAACTTATTTTGAGGACTTTCAACGGATTTTACGACATTTCATGAGATTTTTAATAATTTTAAGGGATTTGTCCATAATTTATGGAATTTTAAGTAATTCTAAGGGACTTTACGATGTTTTATGAAATATTAAGTAATTTTAAAGACTTTGAATGGATCCAATAGATTAACAAAATTTCAGTGGATTTTCGGAAATTTTAAAAGATTTAATTAGACTTTATGGGACTTTGAATAATTTTAAGAAATAACAAGTTAATTTATGAAATTGAAAAGACTTTCACCAAATTTTGAAGGATAATAAAGACATTTTAAGGAATTTCATAAAACTCATGAAGATTTCTGAAATTAGACAAAGACAAGATTTTATAATTCAATAATTTAAAATTCCCAATTATTTTTGCTACTAGCAAAAGGTGAGCAAAAACGAGAAATTAATCGCGCGCGAATCATAATTGCTAGTATAAAAGAAATAAAATAATAATAATTATGAAACCAAGAAAAAGAGCAATTGTTTAAAGTTGTGAATGAATTCGAAGAAAAGAACTGAAAGACAAAAATAAATATGAGTTAGATGTGCAGAAGTTATCGTGTTTTCAACATGCAATTTAGACAGGGCTATACAAATAGGACACAGAGAGAGATATGACAAACTGTCCAGATAGTGAACAGGGGTTATTTTCAACACATCAGTCCTTGTTAAACCACAATATCGTTGGTAAGCAAAACTTCGTGGTAAACATATAAGATAGTTCCATGAAAACAGATAACGATGGTAAATTGGATATGTGAATAAATAAAAGCCTAAAATTGAAAAAATGAAAAGTAAAATTCAACGAAAAGGCAATTATCAATAAAAAGTCATTATTAATAAATAATAATTATGTAACAGAAAATAAAGTTGATAGACACTAAAAATCTGAGTAAGAAACGGTGAAGATAATGGTACTAAATGCCAAGGAAAAAGCAATTAGCAATACATTACAAGAGCAAAAGCATAGTTGGAGTTTTTTGCTTCTATTGAGTCAATATGTACATTCAATGAAGATAAATTTCCTCTCTCTATGCAAACAGAGCATTGAAATGCGAAACGATTGAAATGTAGTAATTGTGAAGAATGAATGTTTTTATAATGGGCTAGAAACTTAACTTAAAAGCGACTTTGCGAGGACGACCGAGGGGTTCGTTATAGCAATAATTATTGTTATACACGTACGTATAATAGCGAAAAAAGAGAGGTCGATGTGATGTTATTGGAACGTTAAAGGAGTTTACCTTTCATTAGTCGGGTAATGCATTGCACTTTTTTTTATTTTCCTCGTTTTCCTCGTTAACGGCCATGCTTACCTCTCAATAAATTCCTTCCATCACAATTATTATTTCAGAATGCAAATTTGTGTATTTTTGTATCACATCAAAATACTTTCATCTTTTTCCAACTATATTTTCCCACATCCCGTGTAGAAATTTTCAAATCTGGCCCAGATCGTTGATGAAACGCCCGGCCCGGTCTGTGTCTGGTCGAGCCAGATCTGGGCCTGGTCGGGCCGTGTGTTTCATCCCCGATTTGGGATTCTCCGATCTGGGCCCGATCGGGACCAGAGAAAAATTTCTACTCGGGATATTTTTCCATTCGCTCCTTTTCCGAACCTTTTCAATTCCCTACAATCACTTGACATTTCTTGAAACTCTTTTAAAGTCCTTAAAATCACTTGAAATCTCTTCAAATTCAGTAAAATCTCTTAAAGTCCTTTACGATATCTTAATTATAATTTTATTAATCTTGTGAAAGATCTGGAAAATCCTTACATTCTTTGGAAATCCTTTTCAATTCCCTAGAATCAATTAAAATTCTTGGAACCAACTCAAATTCTCCTCAAATACTTTAGGAAATCTTGATATATTTGAAACCTTCGACTATATCTTAAAATTCTTTAAAATTCCCTAAAATTGCTTAAAATTTATTAAAATCCCTTTGAATTCTTTAAAATCACTTGAAATCTCTTAAAATTCACTATAATTTCTTAAAATCTTGTAAAAGCTCTGAAAAATCCGTACATTCTTTGAAAATTCTTTTAAAATTCCCTAAATTTACTAAAACTTTTTTGAAATCTCCTTTAATTCATTACAATCACTTGAAGTCTCTCGAAATCGCTTTAAACTTCCTATAAAACCTATTAAATTCTCTAAAATCATTTAAATCTTGTGAAAATTCTTGAAAACCCTTAATCTCTTGGAAGTTAATTTGCTATTTTTTTTTAAATTTTGGATGTCATTTGAAATCTGTTTAAACAAATTTTTAAAATTTGTAAATTAATTTGAAATCTTTGAACTCCACTGACTTTTTGAAAAATTCTGTAAAATAACTTGAATTCATTATTATCTCTTTAAATTCATCTGAAATCCTTTAGGGCATCTTGATATCTTTAAAATCTTGTAAAATCTCTTAAAATTATTTTAAATACCCCAGGATCAATTGAAATTTCTTAAAACCCTCTTAAATTCCTTCAAATCATTTGAAATGTCTTAAAATTCTTTAAAGTACCTTAGAATCTTGTGCAAGCTTTGGAAAATCCGTAATTTTTTTGGAAATCCTTTTAAATTCCCTAGAATCGCTTAAAATTTCTAAAAATCTCCTTAAATATCTTAAAATCACTTGAAATTTCTTGAAACCTTTTTAAATTCCTTAAGGGCATGTGTTACTTACCATATGAGCAAGTTTTTAAACCCGGTTTTTTTTTTCTACAATTTTTAAATTTTCAACAAAATTTTAGTCAACATCCGTCCGTGTTCACGATCTTGACGGATGTTGACCATAATTTTTTTGAAAATGTAAAAATTGTAGAAAAAAAAACCGGGTTTAAAAACTTGCTCATATGGTAACTAACACATGCCCTTAAAATCACTTGAAATCTTAGAAAAATCATTTTAAATTCTTTAATATCACTTAAAATCCCTTCAAATACTTAAAAACAATTGTTAATTCTCTAAAATCTTGAAACTCTCATGAACTATTTTGAAATTATACCAATAGGTTTTTCAGATTATAAAAAAATTTGCTTTTAAAATGAGTCCAAGTTCGTAAAATGTTCAATATTTCCAAAGTTATTGCTATTTTTATAAAATCTTGATATTTGGCGTTTTTTTGCAATAACTTCTTGAAAAATATAATAGGACTTTTGTTTTCAGAAAATCAATACTTCAATAATAAAATATTATGAATAAGAATTACGCAGAATTGTTTTTTTAATCCTGACGAGGTATTGACCAGTTTTTCCTAGAAGAGATATTTACTAGGACATTTTTTGGGTAAACTGCCAAGGCCCTGACCAGTTTTCCTTAAATAGGTCAATATTATGCCAAAGCGTTACAAGCCTTGTGTGAGCCTTACCAGTTTACCTAGTTAGGGCCACATCAGAAGTAGGGAAAACTGACCAGGACCCTATCAGAACCCCATAACAATTTTTTCACGTGAATTTCGTCTGGATTACCGTTCGGATCGTTGACAACTATGATACTAATTTTTCCGTAGGAACTGGCAAACTGGTTAAAAATCTGGTGGTACGTATATACTCGTAAATGTCCAGACTACGCCTGAGGGTTGGGGGTAGTTCGGGAGAGTTCACAAGGGTTGGAAACGGAGTTTGACCATTGTATAGGAGGGGGGGGGGGGAATAGTGAACGTGTTTGCGGCAACCCCTAGTGCATAGCAATAAATTCGTTTTAAAAAACGCTTTTGTTCCCCAACCGAGTCGGTACGTGTATTATGCGTGCGCGTCGGACGAAGAATGAATTAAATCAAGCGTAAATATCCACCGGAATATCACGAAGTTTTTACTCTATCGCAAATTAAACGAAAGACGGAAGCTCGTTATGTAGTTTTGGACACAGGGTTTCGATAAAATATATTTTATCGTTAAAATATATTTTATGGAAGCCAACTTATCAGAGGAACATTTATTAATTGATCATCAACTAATAATGAAAGACCTCTCTGATATCATTTATTAATTTGCTTTATCCAATCGATTACACCTTTTAACGCAATTTCCAATCAGTTGATGGATTACTTCGAATTAATAAACGCATGAATTTAATAATGATGGAGCATGCAGAATATGCTGGTAGATTCACATGAAGTTTTTGTGATGAAATAGCTTATCGAAATTATTGTACATTGAAATTGTGTACAGAGAGCTTTTCAAAGAGGATTAATCGTAATATTCATATTAATATGTAAATAAAAAAATTGCTCAAAACAAATCTGCGGGTATATATAGATAATCAATTTATAAATTCTATGGATAATTAGTTGGAGATTGGCTTGAGGTTCTTTTAACTTGAGAATAGAATAGCTGAAGCAACGGAGAAATTAAAGAATAATTTAGCAGATGCACCGCTAAAGCTTTTGGCAAACATGAGGGTCAATTCGTGAAAGTAGGTACTTATAGCTTCGCATTCTCGGTAATCCAACGGCGATATATGGCTCTTGGATTTTATGCAAATATTCTGCGTTGGGTTGGGTGTAGTAACGTCGGGACGATATTAAATTTGCAGCGAAACGCGGTAAATAAAACAAAAAACCTCGGGGATTTGCTGGTTCTCGTCGTTGCGTATTGTTTACTCGGCACGATTTCGCGCTCTCGCGTGAAGTCCGGTTTGTTCTATGGTTTGTTTGTATGTACTATACGAACAACGGTTTTCTACTCTTTCGCTAATGAACATTCGGTAAAATTATCACAAAAGTGACTAACGCCGTTAGGTGAGCTTCGAATTTAATTTAAGGCCCCTTCAAACTTTCCGCAATTTTGAAATTATTATATGCAATTATTATATCATAAATTATATTTATGCAATATATTCTCTACCTAGATTTTTTTCAATATAAAAATACCCCCTGAAAAGATTTCTCTTATAGAGCTGCTTTTCTTCATTTTTAACTCAGAATCGCTTTATACAGACATTTCTTTGTAAAAAATGTGCGGACTTTGAAAAGTACTATTTTATATATCAAAGAATAACATTTTTCTCGTCCTTTGAAAGTTAATTCAAGACAAACGAATGAAGGAAAAACGGATTTGGAGAAAAATCGCATTCAAACAAAAAATTTGTTCACTCTTTTCAATTTTTTTTTTAATCTTCTCTTTAGTCACTTTTTAAAATAAATTTTAACATTTTCCGAAGAAATCTATTTCTAGTATCACAAAGTAGATGATAAAATAGAATGCAAAAGATTATTAACTACATTTTATAATTATATTATTTGCATAATTTTAGTAAATAAAGATTTAAAGGGATTGAAAAACTAAAATCTCTTAAAGTCCTTTACGATATCTTATAATTTTTTAAATCTTTTGAAAGCTCTAAAAAATCCTTAGATCCTTTGGAAATCCTTTTCAATTCCCTGGAATCACTTAACATTTCTTACAATCTCCTTAAATTCCTAAAAATCACTTGAAATTTCTGGAAATTGCTTTAAACTTTCTATAAAACCACTTAAAATCTCTTAAAATTCTTTATCAAATCGAGATATCTTTGAAATTTCGTAAAATCTCTTGAAACATCTTTAAATTCCCTAAAATCATCTAAAATCTTGTGAAAATTCTTGAAAATCCTTTGAAAAAATTAACAAAATGTGTAAATGAATTTAAAATCTTGAACCTCCCTGACTTTTTGAAAAATTCTTTAAAATAACTTGAAAACCATTTATATCGCTTTAAATTCATCTGAAACCCTTTAAGAAATCTTGATATCTTTGAAATCCTGGAAAATTTCTTAAAATCCTTTAAAATCACTAGAATTACTTGAAATTTCTTGAAATCTATTAATATCGCTTTAAATTCTC
The DNA here is from genome assembly GCA_900474325.1 of Synergus umbraculus. Classification (NCBI taxonomy): domain Eukaryota; kingdom Metazoa; phylum Arthropoda; class Insecta; order Hymenoptera; family Cynipidae; genus Synergus; species Synergus umbraculus. Next base: position 12,734 of record UCOK01008938.1, read on the forward strand.
CTGAAATCCTTTACAAATATCTTGATATCTTTTAAATCATGTAAAATCTCTTAAAATCCTTTCAATCTTTTTAAGATTAAAAAATAGATTGCAAAAGATTGCAGGGCAACCATATAACTTTTGAACTTCTGATGACTATCTTTTATTTCCCTTTTCTTCAATTCTTGTAGAAAGAGTTGGAACTTGGAAACTAGAACGAACGTAAAGTATTATGAGTCCATAATATGTAAAGCAGATGATTCAAGTAATATTTAGTAGTGGTATGGGTGTCATTTTCACAAGGTCCTGGAGAAAAATCTCATCAAACTTGTGAAGGGTATTCTGCTACCAAAAGTTAACGTCGGCCACTTCCTCGCTTCCCTCAGTCTCAGTCCCAGTCCCAGGCTCTCTCTTTAACTTCTCTAGTTTTCTTCATCTTTTTTCTTCTGCGGCAACCAAACAAGTGGAAAAGTCGAGGCTGGCAAGACGGAACTTCGGGCCGACGCGACGAGCCGCTCTTGTCTCATGGGGTTGGAAAGAGCCGCAGGGGAAATAATACGGGTAACCTACCCCCTCTTTTTTTTGTTGGCGCACGATAATACGAACTCCCTCCTCAGAAAATTCAAAGTCAATGACACGTTATTGTTCTTCGAACAATTCCTATTACATTCTTTTACTCGAATTCAGAATTTTCCAAATCCAACGATTTTCGCTTCTTCTTGTCAAGAATTCTGTAATTCTCTCTTCATTTGAGTTGGAAAATTGAAAATCTGAAGTAGAGGACTTATGTTTATATTTAACTTATGTTGACAATTTTTATGTTAATTTTTTGTTCAGTATATTCGATTTTTTATCATTATGTTAAAGACTTACGGTTTTTAATTATACTGACCTGGAAAATTAGTCGAATTGTAAGTATGCACCATTTTTTAATGAAAAAAATCGTTTAATTTAAAAAAAAAAAGAATTTTTCCGCCCTTTTTGGAGTCATGGGAGATGCACTTATTATTGTTTGACGTTGGCTGAGCGTTAAGCGAGAGATTCGCATGGCCTCCTGCGGGAGACCGCGTCTAATCAGGATGAATGGCCTAGCCATTTTCCAACCGACAACTCATGGACGCCCTCTGTTCGCTTCTCGACCTCACTGTCATCGGTCTTCATTATAAAAGAGAAGCAGATGGAACTAAATCCCGTTTGTCTATTCTCAACAATCCTCAAGAGCCCCTGAAAATTAGCCCCTTCGCCACAGTGATTTCGTTTAATGTTGAGGAAACACACAAGGCGATCTCTTCAACCTTATCCATCATTCTCTCGACACCTAATACACGTCAAGTTCCTTATCTTGGAAATAGTTCCTTATCTTCTTTCGGGAAAATACTCAAGAAGAAAAAATTGCTAAAAAATCTAGTACAGGGGAATCTTAACTTGTTTTATGTCTTATCAAAGCTAAGGGAATCCCGAGCCTCTTCAATATCATAATCCTTTATTGATCACGACTGCACTCTATGTATTTGTTTTTCTATCACGAGACTTTCCAGCTGCTCTTTTCAGGAGGAAATAAAGAATATAGGAACAGAAAGTAGGTTAGCATAGAATGGAATTTTCCAGAGAGGAATTTTCATTTCTTGAGGTATTTTAAATGATCGACAATTTCAGTAATGTATTAATCAAATATGTTAATATACTTTCATTTTTAATAACAGCAGTTGTAATTTAATATCAGTAATAATTTAATAACAGTTATAATTTAATACCAGTTATAGTTTAATAACAGTTATAATTTAATTGAAAATAGTAAAGAATTAGGGATTCATAAGAATTACCCTGCGAAAAAATGCTCTTTTCAATTTTCATTTTGCCGAATTAAATTCTTTTAAAATTACTTGGAATAACTCTATAATGTACAAAGCACTTGGGAAGTGAGGATCATGGCGAACAAATATCGCCGAAGGCTACTCGTTCACAGTTACTTTGCGTCAAGCTGCTTTTGTTAGTCGCTAACAGTTCTTCAAGTCGAGTGAATCTCTATTTTCTCGCACAACAGCAAAACCATCCCTTCATCGTCTTCCTCCTCCCTTTCACCTTTTTACTACGATTCCAGAAAGTATCAACTCCTTCGAGAACAATCTCTTCACGACGAGCTTTGCCATTTTTACTTCACTGTAAATATTTACCTACAACTTTCAGTGGAAGTGATTTTATCGACACTCGAATTTCTTCAATCCTCATTTTCTCTTCTCCTTTCATTATTTCTCAAGACCAGGATTCCTCTGATTGTGTTTTAATAATCTTGGATAAAGTACCGACAATCGGTAACCTCCCATTTTCTTTGGGCTCCTTTTTCCATTTTCCTTTCTCGTTCCACTTTGCCATTTCCCTTTACCATTCTCTTTAGCAATTCCTTTGCCATTTCCCTTTGACATTTTCTTTATCATTCCTTTTTCCATTTTACTTTACCATTTAAAACTCCCATTCACCTTTGACATTTCCCTTTACCATTCCCATCTGCCATTTTTCCTTTACCATTTCCATTCACCATTCCCCTTAAACATTTCCCTTTTCCATTTTCCTTCACCATTCCCCTTAACTATTTCCCTTTTCCATTCTCCTATGCCATTTTCCCTTTCACCTTTGCTTTGTACCGTACCCCTTTACCATTTCCCATTTCAATTGCCCTTTGCCATTTCCCTTCACTGTTCCCCTTTTCCATTCCCCTTTGCCATTTCTATTTCCTTTTCTTCTTGACCATTTCCCTTTGCCATTTCCCTTTACCATCCCACTTTACCATTTCCTTTTACCGTTCCCCTTTACCATTTCCATTTATCATTCCCTCTTAGTAATTTCCCATTCCCCTTTACCTTCCCCCTTTGCCATTTCCTTTTACCATTTCCCTTTCCCATTCTCCTTTACCTTCCCCCTTTGTCATTTCCTTTTACCATTTCCCTTTCCCATTCTCCTTTGCCTTTTTCCCATTCACCTTTGCCATTTACCATTCCCATTAAAAATTCCTATTTACTATGCCCCTTTGCCATTTCCCTTTACCATCCCACTTTACCATTTCCTTTTACCGTTCCCCTTTACCATTTCCATTTATCATTCCCTCTTAGTAATTTCCCATTCCCCTTTACCTTCCCCCTTTGCCATTTCCTATTACCATTTCCCTTTCCCATTCTCCTTTACCTTCCCCCTTTGCCATTTCCTTTTACCATTTCCCATTCCCATTCTCCTTTGCCTTTTTCCCATTCACCTTTGCCATTTACCATTCCCATTAAAAATTCCCATTTACCATGCCCCTTTACCATTTCCCATTTCAATTCCCCTTTGCTATTTCCCTTTACCATCCCACTTTACCATTTCCTTTTACCATTCCCCTTCACCATTTTCATTTAGCATTCCCTTTGCCATTTCCCTTTCCTATTCCCCTTTGATATTCCCCTTTACCATAACCCCTTTCTTAAAATCTACTTAAATTCCTTAAAATCAATTGAAATTTCTCGAATTCGCCCCTTTACCATTTCCCACTCCCATTTCCCTTAACCATTTCCCTTTTCTATTCCCCTTTGCCATTTCCCTTTCCTATTCCCATTTGTCATTTCCCTTTAACATCCCCCTTTGCCATTTCCCTTTACCATCCCACTTTACCATTTCCTTTTACCGTTCCCCTTTACCATTTCCATTTATCATTCCCTCTTAGTAATTTCCCATTCCCCTTTACCTTCCCCCTTTGCCATTTCCTTTTACCATTTCCCTTTCCCATTCTCCTTTACCTTCCCCCTTTGTCATTTCCTTTTACCATTTCCCTTTCCCATTCTCCTTTACCTTCCCCCTTTGCCATTTCCTTTTACCATTTCCCATTCCCATTCTCCTTTGCCTTTTTCCCATTCACCTTTGCCATTTACCATTCCCATTAAAAATTCCCATTTACCATGCCCCTTTGCCATTTCCCTTTACCATCCCACTTTACCATTTCCTTTTACCGTTCCCCTTTACCATTTCCATTTATCATTCCCTCTTAGTAATTTCCCATTCCCCTTTACCATCCCACTTTACCATTTCCTTTTACCGTTCCCCTTTACCATTTCCATTTATCATTCCCTCTTAGTAATTTCCCATTCCCCTTTACCTTCCCCCTTTGCCATTTCCTTTTACCATTTCCCTTTCCCATTCTCCTTTACCTTCCCCCTTTGCCATTTCCTTTTACCATTTCCCATTCCCATTCTCCTTTGCCTTTTTCCCATTCACCTTTGCCATTTACCATTCCCATTAAAAATTCCCATTTACCATGCCCCTTTACCA
>UCOK01008939.1:0-19332 GCA_900474325.1 Synergus umbraculus
GCGGAGCGCTGTCACGTAACAATGAAGAGATTATAGTGAACATTCCAAAATTATTTGAATACTTAGCGCGCAAAAAGCATTGCACGGCGCATACGCGTGACTAAAGCCGCGTTCCTATGTTCATGAGAGGTCCTAAAAAAAAAAGGGCACTCAGCGAGCACTCCGTGGGAAAATTTCTTTATAGACGTAGGGTAGCGGTAGGGTATTTTCGATCAGCCTGTTAGGGTAATTTTGTTGGACAAATCTGGCAACACTGCTAAGAGCTTAGCGAGCCAAAACTCAAAAGGCTCGCTCGCGGACTCTGCAGAGTCTCCAAACTATAGATATGAATCCGAAAGCTGTAGAACTTTGGCAAAAATGAAATGCGACTTCTAAAAAATAACAATTGAAAAAATTTAGATAAATAAAATTTAAAAAATAATTAATTTTCTATAATTTTTAAATTTTCAAAATTTATAATTATTAATATTTATAATTATATTATAATTATTATCAATTAATATAAATTAATAAATTATTAGTCCAAAAGTATATGGTCCAAAAGTATATGGTTTGTTTACTAACCTAAAAGTGTGTTCTGATCGTATACATCACGACGTATACATTTATTCTGTTATTAGAAATATTTATTTCCGTTAAAAAATACATCAGGATTTTTTTTAATCTATGTTTTGATATATTTGAACAATTTTAACAGAAACTAAAAGAGGTTACGTGTCGACGCATGTAAACAAACCATATACTTTTCGATCATCACGCTCTATACTTGATTACTTGGTGGCTACTTTTTGAAGCTCTAATCCTGTTCAAAACGCGAGTCTCCTCCCACCACCAGAGATTCTGGACCTGTGTATACAACCGTGATCTATACCTACCTCCTATGGTAGCCAGGGTTCGGGAGTGACGCGTCACTCCGAGTTTTCTACGTAAATTACATTTTCTGTGTAATATACGTAGATTATGTACAAAACATGGGTACATTACATATTCAATATGGCGGTGTTTATGATTCAACATAACTTGAGTTTTGAAGCGAAAACAAAACAGGTTATTATTTTGTTATTAACACAGCATTAATAATTAAGTGCTGTTAACATTTATTAAAATTAAGAACTATGAGGGTTCCGTTCTATGGTAGCAGAAAACGCAAAGCAGAAAGCAGAAAATCATTAGAGTAAAAGAGAGAGAAAATCTGCCTATCTCTTTCATTCTTATGATTTTCTGCTTTCTGCTTTGCGTTTTCTGCTACCATAGGACGGCACCTTGAGTACCGGAGATGGAAGGAGAATTTTAGACAACCTCACGTCGAAATTCCGTGGAGAAAAAATACTGCACAAGCGTATAGGTCATGTCACACTCGGTATCTGATTTGTATCTATTCGCGCGCAGTTTGAAAAGCTAAAAAATATTATTTTTATTGTTTATTACAAATAATAGCGTTTTAAGTCCTAAAAATATTTAGTTAATAAATATTTAGTTAATAATAATTTTTAAAAGTAAAAACATCATTATTTATAATAAAAAAAATAGAAATAATATTTTTTAGCATTTCAAATTGCGCGCCAATAGCAACCAATTGAGGCCCCTGCTTTAAAGACTAAATTAAGGCCTGATTACACGCTTTTAGGAAAATGTCCTTCTTCTCACTCCACCATGTGACTATCTCATAAGTTTGTCTCATTCTCGCACATTTTCCACTTTGCACTCGGAAAATATGCGAGAATGAGAGAAACTTATGGGATAGTCTCATGGTAAAGTGAGAAGAAGAACATTTTCCTAAAAGCGTGTAATCAGGCCTTTACGTACAAAAATGTAGAAAACTAGGGATGTAAATTACCATGTAATCAGGGTTGCACGGTTACGCGTAACTCGGACTTTTATATGTATAATACGTATTTTACGTAAAAATGTAATAAATGTATAAAATGGCGGATTTAAAAGGAGTTTGGGGGGAAAAGAGCATAACATAACCTCAATTATTCAAGAATTAGGTTATGTTTACTTTCTAAATATGAAGTGCAGTCGCCATCTTGAAAACGTAAATTACATGTAAAAAACTAGAGACGTAAATTACGTCAAAAACCTCATGTAATTTACTTAAGGTATATTACGTGTGCAACCCTGCATGTAATATACATGTAGAATACTATGTAAATTACATCGAATAATTTACGTACCGAACCCTGATGGTAGCAGTAAACGCAAAGCAGAAAGTAGAAAATAATCTGCCTGTCTCTTTCACTCTTATGATTTTCTGCTTTCTGCTTTGCGTTTTCTGCCGACATGGGACGGCACCATGAAAGAGAAAAAAGTACATTTTTGTCTTTTTTCTCTCATTATGACGCAACGCAAAACGCAATCAGGATGCCGTCCCATGTGGGCGCAAAACGCAAAGGGTGAAATGAACAGCCAATTGCAAAACACTTTTAGATTTCTGTCTTCTCAAAGATTCTCTATCATTGGCTGTCCGTTTTGCGCTTTGCATTTTGCGCCTGCATGGGATTCCAACCTCATGGGTCGCCACCCTAAAATCTCGAAAAATCATAAATTCTCATAAATTCTCAGAGAATTTAAGTCTTGATTATATTCTCGGTTATATTCTCATTCTCGTTCTGTTCTCGAAGTAATATAACCGACTAAGAACTCTAGGAGAGGAGAGTCCATGTCATGAGTCTGGAAGAAGTAAAATTTTTAGTCAGACGTTAGAGTTGAATTCATGGTTACGTCAGTCAGTAGTACGAGTAGATAATTGTTAATTATTGTATTATAATATTCTATTAATTAATAAATATTAGGCACAATAATGATCTTACTCGAGATTAATAATAGAATACTAGAAGAGACGTTGACTAATAAAATAAAGAATGCCTTGGCAGGGTAAGTAGTCAGTACCGCTGCGGCTTTCTGATTTGACAATTTTTGCTTGTTTTACTTTATCTGACTAATATCTAGTAAGGGCGGTGTCTAATTGTCTATCTGTCTTATTTTTATTAATCTAATAAAAACATTTACGTTGACGATTGCATGTCACAAACTCAACAACCTCACTATACTTATTATCCATAATAATTTGATAAGTATTTAAATTGGAAGCATGTTAGCGCAAGTGATAAATCTGACAACTGTACCATACAATAACCTAGTTCTAATTTTTCTCAACAATTGTATTTATTTGAAATAGGGTTGCGATTTCACCGGGAATTTAATTTAAAAAAAAAACGGGAATTTACTCCTGATTGCAATAAAATTTAAGTTTTCCTTCTTTCAATAATTATCTATATTATATATGAGAAAAAGTATGTATATTTTTTAAATTATAGCACAAAAGAAAACATTTTGCAATGTTTCTTCTAATATGTTACAACAGTATGTTTCGAATGAGCGTCATGAATTAAAATAAATCTTTACACTTTGTCGTAAACTTGACCGGAAAAGCCACACTGATAAGTTTCCTGGACAAATTGATTTAGTTTCTACTATTATACTACATGCCATGAGTCATTCCTGCTTATTTGTAAAATTCTGTTTTAAGTACATATCTATTAATTATTATTAAATAGAAAGTAGCTGTGAATTCGATTTTGGGTCTTTTATTTAACTCTATTTATATTAATATTATATTAGCTGTGGTATTTGAAAATTAACATTTTAAAAATTACAAATAATCATTATTCCTTCAATATTCAATTAAATGCATTAATCTTACAGATCAGTCGATTCGTCCTGATTGATGTAAGGAATCTTTTTTTCTTTTACATAAGCTTAGAATTTTGATTATTTGAGAACTACCCGGTAAGAAGGCTTGAATAGAGTAGGATTGAAAATAATTGCAATTACTTTGAATACCTGATTATCCCTCAGTTCTCTTATATCAGAAACCGTATTACAAAGAAGTAACTACTATCCGTGTTAATACACTTTGAAAAATATAATTTTCCAACTCAGTTCATTATTATTATATATTATTAAATACTAGCAAATCAATCTAGTATTTTTTCATTGTCATTTTGAATTTGTATAGATTATTACTAGTAGAATTTTAAACAAATATTTTATTTTTAATGATAATAAACACACCACTGATAAATGACCTACGATAAACGATTAAAAATATTGTTTAAAATACTTTTACTTTTGCAATTTTCCAATAGAATATAAAAGATTATATTATTAACAATAGAATTAACCAAATATTTTATTTTTGATGATGATAAACACACCATTTTCCGAAGATACAGATATTTATTAAAAAATTCGTAAAGTCTGAAACGACTCACGATAAACAAATCGGCTTAAAGTATTTTTACTTTTCTGATATAAAACAAAAGACAAGGTTAAGCTCAAAACGTAGAATTTTTGTATTGACTTTTTAAATTTTTATGTTATATTAATTAATAGTGGAAATATCATAGATCAATTATATTATAGATTAATTATTTATTATTATTATTATTATAGTTTAATACATAAAAAACTAATTCAAATTTCTTGAATTCAAATAACTTGATCTAATACATATCTTATATTCAAAAGTGGATAATTCAAAAAATTTTATGCGCACATTTCGTGAATGAATTAGACTGAATTAAACACACTTCAAATCTATCCTGCTTTATGGAATACGAGAGAGATGTCATTAACGATATGTGAATAGCTGGAAATGAAATTTTTGAGTTAATCAATTATATTTTTGTACATTGAAGACTAAAGGGAAAATCAGGTATTGAAATAAATAGAATTAACAACTGCCTTCAAATTATAAGGGCGACAAAAAACGACGACACAAACATCCGGATAATCGATTAGAACACATACATATGTGTGTGTGTGTTGACGTTTTTTTTTTTTTGCCACGATAACTTAAGGCCATGTAAGAATTACCCGATTCTTACCTTACCGACATTATTTTCTCTACAACGCTATGTTTATCTGGTTTTAAATAATAAAAATTGAAAAAAATTTATCAATATTTAGGACAAGATAAACGTACCTTAATGTTTTAACTTCAATTTTAGAAATTTTCAAATTAATATCTCAATAAATGTAGACGTAGCGTTGCAAAGAAAAAATGTCGGTAAGGTAGAGATCGGTTAAGTCTTACATGGCCTTAAAGTTTCTTAAAATCCTTTAAATTTATTTTAAAATTTCTAAAATTCTTAAAATCAGGTCCACGCATTTCAGCGTTACACTTTTCGATATTCGAAACGTATGATCTTTTTAGAATAGGATTTTAATAACCATCCAAAAGCTGCATTGCCAATTTGCGAAATACGTATCTCTTTCTTTCAAATAAAACGTACACCCACTTTCTGTTGCTTCCGGACACAAGTTCCGGTTGCAGAAGCATGGATTGAAATATTTTTCAATACTAAAATATTTGATGTTTTCAATGTACATTAAAACATTAATTATTTAAGTAACGTTCCATAATCTGTTAAACTTAAAAGATGTGAAAGGCAATGTTTTGTATTATTGAAAGCTATATTTACAATTATTTCTTTTTCATAAATCACCTCATAAGATTTCAGAGGTCAACACATACTTTCTGCATTATAAAATATAAAATCTACGTCTGCATCTGATTATAAATCCGTTTACAATAGTTTTTTTCTGGTATCTGAAAAACGCTTTCCTATAAATATATATATCTAGTTATTTTAACACCTCAAATTGCTTCCAGCCACAAACCAGAGTCCACGGATATCTCCATTGCTGATTTCGATGGAGCTTTATTACACATTTCGAATCTAAGTAAAAACAAGGCGAAAATTAGAGTAAGTAGTGCTATATTTTTGTACACTATGTTAATTATTTTACTGTAGGTGAAAAGCAGTATACAACGTTTACGTTTCATATTTTCTTTTGCAGATTAGTATATTGCTCAAATTTTATAAACAGTTGCAAGAGCATGGCGCTGATGAGTTACTGAAACGAGAGTACGGTCCTTACCTCACAGAACCCGAAAGTGGTGAGAATTAATAATAATAATAATTTTTTTGTCCCTGCCTCTCAAAATTTGACCTTTTCATGTCTGTAGAACCGGTTAAAAATAGTTGATTTCAGACTATTAGCGGAAAATACTTGCGCACTTTCACACAGTTATATAAAATATTGATATGTTCATTTATCATATTGTTGCTTAGTGTTTTTAAAAAATGCCATTTTTAATTAAATAATTTTATACGCTTCAGCAACACTTATTTATATTATTTATCGTCCTACATTAACTCCAGAGAATTTATAAAACACAATACATTTTTTTCTTATCCCATTCTATTGTCATAAAAAATTTTTTATTGTAGGCAGATTTTCCCTACAATAATTCAGGAAAAATTAGAGTTTTTAGTAGGGTTATTATTATAGTATATTTAGAGTACGCTTAGAAGTAAGAAATAAGTTGGGATATATCCCACCTTGGAGAGAGGTAAAGGCGATTTTTAATCCTAATCCGGGTAAACCGATCTATTATTCAGTTAAATCCTTTTTAGATTTATCAGCTTAAGACCATGTAAGACTTATCTGATCACTACCTTACCGAAATTTTTTTCTCTTTGAACCTTAATAAACAATTTTCTCACTAGAAGTTTTCCGTAGTTCGAAAAATCTACTTTTTATCAATTACTTCAAAAACTGCAAAACCTACAAATTTTTGCAAGAGAAAAATACTATGACGGCAATCTTAAGTGCATGTGTTACTATATAAGCAAGTTTTTAAACCCGTGTTTTTTTCTACAATTTTTACATTTTCAAAAAAATTATATTCAACATCCGTCATGAACGTGAACACAGACGGATGTTGACTAAAATTTTTTTGAAAATGTAAAAATTGTAGAAAAAAACCGGGTTTAAAAACTTGCTCATATGGTAAGTACCACATGCCCTTAACCTTGTGAAATAAAGAGAGCAGTTCTATAAACAACAAATATTCATAATTAACACAATAAATTAGTTTGAAGAAGTTCCTCCAGTGATCGACCCTTTATTTTATTTCTCATAAACAATAAAAAAAAGGTAATTTTGTGATATAGGGATTCGAAAGATAAAACCTTAGCCTTTATTTTGAGAGGAAACTCGAACAAGATGTATTGTTTTTTGTGAGTTCTCTTGAGTTAATATAAGACGATAAATAATATATTATAGATAAGCCGTTACTGAAGTGATAAACATATAAAATTTACAAATTTTGAATTGAGCTCATAGCTCTTTAATTTGAAATTTTAAGTTGAAAAAAAGATTAAAATTGGATCGAAATTGTAGGCCCTAAAATCTACAGGCTTTAAAAAGGCCAACTTTTAAGAGAGGACGAGATAAAAGATATCGTGCGAGTCTGGGGCGGAATTGATTTTGACTCTGTAATTTGCTCATCGAAAATCGTTTTCTGTTATATATTTTATAAAAAATTGTCGAATTATTTTTAAAGTAAGTAAATATCAGGTTACAGTGTGACAGTGCTGTTGGATCTGGAAAATATACCTGACGATTGGGAGTCTTTGGTGAAGAAAATAGGACTATTAAAGAGGCACTGTTTTGCAAGTGTATTCGAGAAATATTTTGATTTTCAAGATGCGTATTTCGATTCACCAGAGGATAATACGAAACAACAAAAAAGGGCAGTCATTGAGTACAGAGATCAGGAATACATGTACGTATTGATTCTTTCGCATTATTTTTAATTTACCTTGAATTTGTTTTGAATTTTTCATGATTTAAAATTCGGATAATAATTTAAAAATTTTTGAGCATTTTGAAAATTTTCGAAATAATTTTTTTTTTTTGAATTTACAACTTCTATGTACGGATGTTTGTAGTATCTACTCAAAAATCTGAACAGTTTATCTTTACAACTTGTTTAGAAAATACATAAATTTTCAGGCTTATAACATTTCGAAAATTAAAAAAAAAAAAAAAAAAAAAAAAAAAAGTAAAATTTTAAACCAAAAAACGCACGGTATGAAAAAAAAATATAGAGGTGAAAAATATCTCATTTTGAACGCCCTACAGAATATAAATTCTTAATTTAAATTTTGTTGATTGGTTTGTAATTTAAAGTTTTTACCTTCTCATCATAATGAGAAGGTTTTATTGGTTTAAGTTTGTTTCAATGTTTCATCTCATATTTCTCAAATATTTGTATTTTTTTTTAAATTACCTTTTTGATGACAATAGCTAACTTTGATAGCGGAAAACGATTTCAGTGACCTTTTAGAATTTTCTTTAAATCTGTAAAAATACAATTTTCTCCTCATAAGAAACAAATTTCCACTTTAGTATTTTAAAAATTAAAAAAAATTTGGCTAAATTTTATATTTTGGGCTCCCTAATGTCGATGTTCTAAATCCAAAGAATTCTATTCTTTTATACAGGTACATCGAAGCAAAAAGTGATAGAGTCACTGTAGTTTTTAGTACAATATTCAAAGACGAGGACGACATGGTGATTGGAAAGATGTTTTTGCAAGAGTTGAAGGAAGGAAGAAGAGCAAGTCATACAGCGCCACAAGTTTTGTTCAGTCATCGCGAACCGCCACTGGAATTGCAAGATTCTGGAGCGCCAATCAGCGATTGCATTGGATACATAACTTTCGGTAATTTTAATTGTTATTAAAATTAAAGATTGAATACGATAACATATTATAATTTCCACAATTATTAACTTTAATTATCAACTTCCCATTTCAGTTTTATTTCCTAGACATACAAACAGAGAAGCTCGCAACAATACAATCGACTTGATTCACATGTTCCGACATTATTTACATTACCACATTAAGTGTAGTAAAGTTTATATTCACTCACGGATGCGAACCAAAACGAGTGACTTTTTGAAAGTCTTAAATCGTGCAAGATCTCAACCTAAGAATACCGAAAAGAAGACAATTACGTAAGTTACTTTTCGAATTAATTAATTACATGGATACAGTTTATTCGCAATTTTTTTCTTATCGTCAATTGAATTTTTATAATTACTAGTAATTTTTTTGATCCGCGCTCTCTGCGTGCGGTTTATATCTCGTTTTTACTCATCTTTTACGAGTAGAACAAAATAATTTAGAATTTTTAATTCTTGAAATATCAAATTTTGTAATTTTTAATCTAATTTCAGGAATCTCCGTAAGTCTCATAAAATTCCTTAAGATGCCTTTATTATCCTTCAAAATTTCGTGAAATTCTTTTAATTTTCGTGAATTCACTTGATATTCCTTAAAATTATACTCAAAGACCCATAAAATATCCCATAAAATATCGTAAAATCCCTTCAAATTATTAAAAATCCCATGAAATGTCATGAAATTACATAAAATTCCTGACAATTCAATAAAATCTCGTGAAATCCCCTGAATCCCTTAAAAGTCTTTAAAATTACTTAAGAGGCTATGCTAGTTTCTCAGATGAAAAAAACAGTAATTTTTGAAGATTTATAAAAAGAAAACTACAAGTTTAATCGTTCTAAAATTTTTGCAGTATATATTGTACATGTCTTCACGTATTTATCACGAGTCCAATCGCGCCCTTGAGCGCGCGTTTTTCGTATTTGAAATATTTTACGTCATTAAGCTTACTGCTCACTTCATGCGTAACCAGTGGTAACGCTGACGTCAGAAATTGAGGTAACGCTATGAAGTTAGCTGAAAGTATGTTCTTTTTATAATAGGAATAAAATTTTGGTCAAAAAATATTCATTGGAAGCGGAGATACAAAGCTTACTGCAAAGGTCCTTTAAAAAATGTTGAAATACGGGTGACGGTGTCGACCCGTTTTTTTCGGTGCTCGAAAAAAAAAAATTTTAGTAAACTACATGAGTTTCTCTCTTTTGAAAATATTAAAAATTATAAAAATGGCGTACTTTTGAAAAAAAAAATTTCAAATTTTGCTTTAAAAAACGCTCGTTTTTTGTTTACAAAAATTGTAATTCTTTATATAACAAAAAGTTGTAGGTCCATCCTCTGTAGAAACATATAATAAAGTCTGTGTAAAAATTTGAAGTCGATCGGATGATTAGTTTTCAAGCTACACCGTCACCCGATTTTAAAAATGCAGCTTTGAGAAAAACGCATTTAAAGTTTTCAACGCAGATTTGATTTCCGGTAGATTTTCTCTTCCTATTGCGCGATTTGATGACCTGTTTAGCTCTGGAGCCTTTTTTATGGTTGTATGAGGGTTTTTCATTCATTTTAAAATTTGTTTCAAAATGTTTTTTTGTTTGTTTTTTAGCCTGCAATTATCTTAGCGCTAATGAAAGTGCCGCTTTAAATTGCTCCCATTTAAAAACTATTAGAGATATCGATTTAAAATTTTGGGTGCTTATTTTTAGGATGATTAGCTATGGAAAAATGCAAAAAAGAAAAAAATCGATTTTTTGAAAATAAGAAACTAGCATAGCTCCTTAATTCACCATGCAATATCTTAACCCATTAGCGTTCAGCCGGACACATTTTGTACACATCTCTTCCCACGCTCACAACTATTGCATTCGAGCAAAAAAAAAATCTAAAAAAATGTATACTTATAGTTTGAAGTATGCTCTTTCCGGTGGTATCACTCAAATTATAAAAAAAATTTTTTTCGTTCAAAAAATGCAGTTCCTATTATAAAAAGAACATACATTTCGGCCAACTTCATAGCGCTACTTTTACATGCATTTCATGCGTAACCAGTGGTTATGCAGTGAGCGTCAAGTCGTGAGTATTCTCAAATTGGTGTGAGGATTTAAATTTTCATTTCACTTTCCATAAACGAAACACGCGCGCTTTGTCTCGTTGAAACAAAAACAAATGATTTTCGAAGGAATTTTTTTTTTTAATCGAGTTTTCAAAGATTTACAGGCTTGGAATCATCTTGGAACCAGTCTAGAGCGTGGACGCGATGTCTGAATTTAAAGAATAGTAGGTTGTGAAGTCATTTTGAACAATTAGAAACTTCAAAATAGTGTCCGAATTGCAAAATTGTTGCCAGAAAATTCATGAATTTTTTTCTCAGAAACGAAGCACTTTCCTAAAAAATAAAAAAGAACAAAGCGTGCTTAGAATTGACCAACGAATACACCTGAATTTTTCCAAAACAATTTGAGTGATTTTTTCGTTTTGCAAATTGCCAATTTTTGACTGCATTTGACGAACAAAAAAATTTGTTTTTCCATAATTTGAGTGATACGCAAGAAGAGAGGTGTACAAAATGTGTCCGGCTGGACGTTAATGGGATAAAATGCCTTTAACATATTTCAAAAATCTGGTGAAATTTTTTTAAATTTCGTAAAAATCGCTTGATAACTTGATGTTATCATATTCTTTGATGTTCCATAAAAGTCCTTAAAATTTCAGTCTATCGTTATAATCCTTAAAATTACTAAAAAAATTCTTTGAAATCTTATGAAATTCCTTTAAATTTAACAAAATTATTTGATCTTTCTTAAAATTACTCAAAGTTCCATGAAATCTGATTAAACCTCTTAAAATTTTTGAAAATCCACTGAATTTTCGTAAAATCCCTTGATTTCCTTAAAAGTCCTTGAAGTTACTAAATATCCCTACCATATCGTAAAATCCCTTAAAATTATTTTAAAATGCCTTGAAACGTCATGAAATCTCTTGAAAATCCTCAAAATAAGTTAAATTCTTTAAAATTCTTGAAATTTCAATATAATTTCACCAAATCCTTCAAAATTTCTGGAAATAAATGTTCTTAAAATGACTTCATATCTCATAAAATATCTTAAAGTCGCTTAAAGTTACTAAGACTCTCCAAAAATACCATCAAATCCCATAAAATTTCTTAAAATGACATGAAGTCATATGAAATCCCTTAAAATTCCTGAAAACCCAATGAAATCTCGTAAATCCCTTAAGTCGTTAAAATAACTTGATATCCTATGATATATTGTTAAATATCTGAAAATTATTTAAGGTTATGTATTACTTACCCGATCCCTACCTTACCGACATTTTTTTCTCTATAACGCTACGTCTACATTTATTGAGATACCACATTGAAAATTTTTATATTTGAAGCTAAAGCCTTTCAGGTACGTTTGTCTGGTCCTAAATATTGACATTTAAAAAAAAATTTCACTTAATATTTCTAAAATCTCAATAAATTTCGTAAAACGCTTTTAAATTCCTTAACATTATTCAAGGTTCCATGAAATCTCTTAAAATACCTTAAAATTTAATATGTGTAAAATGCTTAAAAATCTCCTAAAACTTTCTAAAAGTACTTAAAATTCCACAAAATATATAATCAAATCCTTCAAAATTATTTTACAATCCCATTAAATCTCATAATTCTGATGGTAAATATACGAATACATTTACATATATTAAATATTAATCATTTATAGACAGAAACAGCCAAACAATGCATTGGTTAATTAAATTTGTTAAAACAATTATTAATTATTATTCATTGATAGCAAAGAGTCATTGCTAAATAATAAGCTATTCATGTATCACAGGAAGGCATTTTTTTTTCTCAAAAAATGCCTAAACTGATAAAAATTTATTTAATTATTGTTGTTAACATTTACAATTTTTTTATTGTTATTTAAATTCCCTAAAGGTTTAAAAATTAGTCATTTACACTTATGTTGAAAAAACCAAGTTTCTACCTCTAAAAATAGTCAAACAATGAATTTGTTAATTAAATTTGTATAAACAATCATCAATTGTTATTGATTGACTAAATCGGGTAAGTAAGTGACATTTGCCTATAATTTTTGACCGTTTCTGGAGAAAAAACTTTATTTATGTCATCATAAATACCTGATATGGCCAATTGTTTATAAAATTTGTTGTTAAAATAACAAATTATGTATTTTCTGTAATGAATTTAGTTAAAGATTAGTCTCTGCCTATAAATGATTCATATTTAGTGCGAATAAATTGACGAATCACTGTCAATCCCCATGAATCCATTTTCACTCGCTTATTTATTTATAACAACTTTAATAAATTTTTAAACAATAGCTAAGCAATTGGAAAACTTTCTTGGATAATTGCTTCATTGATTCTGGGTATTTGGAGTTGAATCTAAGTATTTCTTGAAACTCGATGTTAAAAAAACAAATTTTTTTTTTCAAAATATGGATTGACAGTATTGTGCGGATTTTTATAAGCTTTAATTTAAGAAAAAGGTTCAAATAGTTTCAGAAATAGCTCCTGAATATCAGTTTGTCCGCGAAATTTTTTTTGTCCTACCGTGCGACAGTGAAAGGTATCCTGTCTGCAGGAAGGAATTTTATTAGTTTTTACTTTCTACCCTATTGTATACAGATATACATTTTGTAAATAACACTTATGTTTGCAAATAAATTCAAGAATTTATTTATATTTTTGTTTTTTTCAAAAGTATTTTGTCAATTAAAAAAATTCAGTCGTTCATTCTTTTAATGTAACAAATCAGTTTTTTAATTATTTGAAATACAAAAAAGTCGACCTGGAAATAAATAATTTCTGAACCTGGAAAACCTGGAAAAGTCCTCGATTTTTCTTGTGAAAATCACTGGACATCCTGGAAATAATATTATAGTTTCGAGAACACAAAAAATGACAAAAAGATTACGAGTTGTATCATTAGTTACTAGAATTCTAAACTTTACCTTCGATAAAATTATTGAATTCATAGCGTGATTAATTTTTGTTACAGGGGTCGAACATTCATCAGAAAAGAATGAGTATAAAACGTCATCAATCGAGAAAATTGTGATCAAATTGGTCAAACTGTTATGAGAAAAGGTGTTTCATTGTCTTGGATCACAGTTAGGAATGAACAATCTTCTATCTGTGTTTTACTAAGGGGTAGTCTTGACTTATAGGGTCAGTAAGCTCAGAGCTTCGTACCTTTTAATAGTCAGAATTTGTAGCTTTTTAGGCGATACAGGCTGAAATAAATAATTTCATAAAAATGACAGTACCATACTGCCAGGCTCAAATTTCAGCCTTATTACGTTTTATATCCATATAAGCAATGATGATACATTTAGCGTCACCAAAGTAAAATTAAGTACATCTTGCAAGAGCATCAATAACGTTTGTCAGTATTAATCCTCTACCTGGAAAAAAAATTAAGAAAGCATACAATCTGCCATGAGAAGATTATTTATTCAATCCCATTTTGAATATTAAATCCCATTTTATATGTTAAATATTACGTGTTTGCTCTAATCTCTTTTTAATTAGGTTACAACCTCTTTTTCTTGGCCAAGTTCACTTTCCAATGTGTAAAATAAAGGTTGAAAGATAGAGGTAAAGACTGATGACTGGCTACATTTCTTAAGAGGCTAATAATTACAAGTTTAAAAGATATCGTTTTTCTCGAGAACAGATTGAATAAACTTGCGATTTCTGTATTTGAAAATATCTGTACTCAAAAATTTGTATTAATCTCTGAATTACTATAAAATTCAATGTTTCTTACAATTAGCTGCGGTTAAAATTTTTATATTTCTAAAACTTCATTTTATCTGTATATTCGTCGATAAAATTGCGTCCCATATTTTAAGTATTTTTATTTAGCATGTCAGTCCATAAAATTTAATATATGTTTATGAAGCCTATATCGCATTAAAGAGAATAACAAATTTTATGGTTAAAGATGATTCCATCGATTGTAATTAAAAAAAAAATTAAATATTAACAACTTTAAGCAAAGATCACGAATGAGTATTGTCGAAAGACGCGATTTAGTGTCTTAATCGTATAACATAATACATGATTGATTTTGTAACAAATAATTATTTTTATTTTTCACTTTTACGTATTGTCATATTAATTATTATTATTATTATTATTATTATTATTATTATTATTATTATATAGTAATAATAAAAAAATATTGTCAAATTTCGTTTTATATTTATATTTAATCTTAATCATATTAAGAGAAATGGGAGGTTTCAATGCCTTTCCCGTATTACCTATTTTTTCAAGAATTTTTCTTTTACTTCCTCATAGCGAAGGAAGCTTTGTAGTTACATTTTCCAATATTTTTAAAATGACTTAATTAAACTTTCCTCAGTTTATAAATGTCTAATACAACGTTTTAAATTTTAATCAATTGTTCGGATGTATATACGTATGTATAGATGTCCACTTTTTTTATCGCCACTATAACTTTAAGGTATTTGTAGTTCGGGTAAATTGAGGAAATTTTCAGGGTTTATTTGCACATACAATAACTCAAAATGTACCCAATGATTTTTCAAAATATTGAATTTAAAAATTTTTATGTACATTTATAATGTTTGTAAAATTTATTTTTTGACTATAAGTTCTTAAATATGTAATCATAATTCAAAGCTTATGTAATGGGAAGAAAGATTCCTTGTGTCGAGAGGAATCGATTGACCTTTAGATAATTTGCACTAGTTACGTACGATACTTTTCATAATAAAATCATAAATGACGTGAAAAAAAGTAGCATATACTACTCTTCAATACAAAAGACACGAAAGTAGCAAATTACAGAAAGATGTATGCTGGATTTTATCATCTTGCATAACTTAAAGCTTTTAACTTAAATCTTATTGTAACAATTTAGTCTAATGTATAAAGTTTAAATTTAAAGAGTACATAGATATCAATCAAAACCGAGTTAAATTAATTCAATTTTGAATCGCGCGCTACATGTTGACCAATGACAGCATTTCTTCAAGTTGGGTGCTTATCCAGATAAGGTAGATGCCTACATACATTTGTCGTTAAAAACATTAAGTCACCTCTGCCGGTAAATGCTCTCACTGTATTTTCGTAACTCAAGAGCGTTACGAAAATACCACGGTCGTATACACAGGTTCAGAATCTCTGGTGGTGGGAGGTGACTCGCGTTTTGAACAGGATTAGAGCTTCAAAAAGTGGCCACCAAGTAATCAAGTATAGAGCGTGATGATCGAAAAGTGTATGGTTTGTTTACATGCGTCGACACGTAACCTCTTTTAGTTTCTGTTAAAATTGTTCAAATATATCAAAAAATAGATTAGAAAAAATCCTGATGTATTTTTTAACGGAAATAAATATATCTAATAACAGAATAAATGTATACGTCGTGATGTATACGACCGTGATCAGAACACACTTTTAGGTTAGTAAACAAACCATATACTTTTGGATCATCACGCTCTACTCTTGTGGCAGCTTTTGGAAGCTCAAATCCTGTTCAAAACGCGAGTCATCGTTCCAATGCCTCCACCACCAGAGATTCTGGACCTGTGTATACGACCGTGGAAAATACTCAGCCTCTTACAAATAAGACTCTTTTTTGAACTCTGACGTCACACTGTGCGAACAGAGCCATCATTTGGAATTATACTGAAATTATACAACCCTATGTCAAAAAGCCTACCATATCGATTGCCTATTGAGGCACGAATCACGCCATTTTTATGATTGTGTTATGATAAAATATAAATAGAGTTAAATGAAACACCCGAGATTGAATTCATAGCTGCTTTTCCCCTGTTTTCAAGAAAATTCTTCTTTTTCTACTTTCAGAATTAAATACGGAATGAATCAATAAACCTACATAAGGAAATACAACTATTTTGTTAAAAATTAATTTTTTGTCGACAATTTAAGTATTTTGTTAACAATTCAAATAATATTTTTTGTTAAAAATATATTTTTGATTAAGGACGATGGGATCTGAAAGTGAAAACTGTCAACAAACTGTCAAGAACTGTCAAAATCTGTGGAAAGAAATAAAGCTATCATGTGGGCTAGAATTTTTCCAGCCAAAGGCAAAAGAGGGAAAATTTATAGGTTTTAGATAGAAAAAAATAGAGAGAAGAAATGAATAAGGGGCGCTTGATGATAAATTTATCGAATACTCACTTTTATAGTCCCAAAATAGCGTGTAATTATTTCCTGTCAGAAACGGCGTAATGTTTCAATTTAAATGTGTAAATAATGTACAATATACTCAATTACTTTAATATTTTATACTATCTTATAGTAACAATTATTTATTACTCACCCAAATATTTTTCACGTAAAACCGTCAATAATGCGCCAAAGTACAACAAACATAACGAACCATAAACACAAAACGCGAAGATGCTTTGAATTACTTTATAGAGATAAATAAATTAGAAATAATTAATCTTGCAATCTAATTTTCTTCTATATTTACTACATAATCTAGAAACCTATTTTTAATAACAGTTTATTCATATTAACATTATTATTTATTTCATTTTTTATTCGTAATTTAAAAGTTACCGCCATTGGAAAAGTTTTTCTTACATTTTCCGAATGCGGAAAATGCTTCCTGTGAACAGGGTGTCGTGAAACGCCGAAACGTTTCGACACATCGACGAGTATGTATTTTGGCCTTAAGGGCGATGGAATCTGAAAGTTCAAATTGTCAACAAACTGTCAAGAACTGTCAAAATCTGTGGAAAGAAATAAAGCTATCATGTGGACAAGAATTTTTCCAGCCAAAGGCAAAAGAGGGTAAATTTACAGGTTTTAGATAGAAAAAAATAGAGAGAAGAAATGAATAAGGGGCGCTTGATCACCAGTTTTTCGAAAAATCATTTTTATAGTCCCAAAATAGCGTGTAATTATTTCCTGACAGAAACGGCGGACATTTTGACTTCCATGATGGAAGAAACTAAATATTGACAGCTGCGACCGCTACGCTGCTAGAGAAATTCTCACATTGGTCAATTTAATTCGATTTTGAATCGCGCGCCAGATTACAGTCAATTGCAGAATATCTCTAGCAGGAATCAATATTTAGATTCTTCCATCATGTAAGTCAAAACCTATTTTACGTCATTTGGATCAGAAAAATAACATATTTCTATGAAACAATGAAAAAAATGCAAATTTTTCATTAAAATTTTTATAACAATAGTAACTATGCACATATTTTAATTATTTTCCATTGAAATTTTACTGTTAGGTTGTCTGGAAGCTGTTTTAATCGAAAAAATAATTTTTTTCTGTGTGAAAATGACTATTTTTTAAATTTGTTTATAAGTTTTGTTATAAACAATTATAAATATTTAGTTAATTATCATTATAAATTATTAATTATTTTAAATAACCTGTGTCAAACATATTTTACGTCCAGCAGATAAGAAAAGCAGCAAATTTCTATGAAAAAATGAAAAAAAGTTAAAATTGTTTATTAAAATTGTTTATAACTATAGTAATTGTTAGTATATGATCATTTTTTGTTACGAGCATTATTCTGATGAGATATTTCAGCATTTTCAACGAACCGAAAATTTTTTGTGCCATTGAGCATCTCATCCATGTATTTGTTTATATAATTTGTTTATAACAATTATCCTCAACCTAGCATTAATTGTATATGTTCCTTATGAGTGTCAACATTGATTCCAAGGTCTAGTAGCATTATGACAGACTTATATTCGGAGAAAAAAAATCACACTCAAAAAGTTTCATTTTTCCTGATTGTTGACTTATATAAATAATTATTCATGCTTCAATTCAAAAATCCATTCTATAGACGATCTGGTACAATTATTCCTAAATATTTTAAAAAAACGTCTAAATCGGTTGAGAATTGTAGACTGTAGAGGATTTTGAACGAATACACACATCCGGAACACTGTGGGGCCGCGAGACGGCCGGCAGTGGCTGAAGGCCTGATTACACGCTTTTAGGAAAATGTCCTTCTTCTCACTCTACCATGTGACTATCTCATAAGTTTATCTCATTTTCGCACATTTTCCGGGTAAAATGTGTGGAAAATGTGGAATGAGACAAACTTATGTGCTATTCACACTCAGAAAAAAGTTTGTTTAATGCAAACAAAATTTGTTTGAATCAAACAAATTATGACTTTGATATGGGGTCAATCAAATGTTTGTTTGATCCAAATAAATTTCTTATTTGTTTTTATTTATTTTAATTGAATAAAATTTTGTTTAATTTAAATAAATGTTTTGTTAAAAATAAATAAGTTTCTTGTTTATATTAAACATTATTTCTTTAAATCAGTTATAAATTTTTTTTAAATATATAAATAATAATTTTGATTGGAAAATAAATTTGTTTCCATTCATTACCCTAATTGGTTTGTAGGCGAGGGATTTCAATTTAAAAATAAAAGTAATTTGTTCAATTATAATTTTATTACAGAAGTTTTCGTATAAAATTGAGAAACAAATGAAACAGAACGTAAATTATTCGTAATTACATATAGAAACTTCTTAACTTTCTTATAGAAACTATAATAATACTTTTCATCGCAGTCTTAATTATTATATTTCAATATAAATAATATATATATATATTATATCAAATAGCTTAGCTTTAAAAAAAATGCACATTGAATGACATCAGTTAGTAATTAGTTTTTCATTAAATAT
>UCOK01008940.1:0-15561 GCA_900474325.1 Synergus umbraculus
GTCAGATGGGAATTATGACAGATGGTGTTTCGGTTAAATGAATTTTAGGTTAGATGCTCATTCGGAAAAATAAAAATTATGCTAAACAGTAATTCGGTATTATAAAAATTATGACAAATGGCAGTTCGGGAAAATGAAAATTATGTCGAATGGTTATTCGGAAAAATAAAAATTAGGCCAAATGATTATTCGGAGAAATAGAAATTATGCTAAATAATAATTCGGAATTGTAAAAATTATGTCAAATTATAATTCGATACAATAAAAATTATGTCAAACGATAATTCGGAAGTATAAAAATTATAGCAAATTGCTATTCGATCAACTGATCTTCGGTAAAATAAATTTTAGGGAAAATAAAATTTGGGGCATATTCATGCGCCTCAGATTCTTTATCCACTTCTACCTTTCGCCTATACCCGCCTATCTCTTTTATCTCCATAATAATCCACGTCCGTGCCTATCGCTTTGAATCCGCACTTCTCTATCTCTCGCCTAACACTGTGAGCAGAGCAGATTATAGAGCGGATTATAGATGAATAGACGAGTGATAGATTTAGAGGCTTGGTTAGAAATGAGGAGATTAAAAGAAAGAGTTTATACTGATTAGGACGACTGACAATAGCTATTTACTTTACAAGGAGCTAAAGGAGGCAATTATCTGACAAGTGTGAGGTTGGTGTTACTCGCCTTCGGCTCGTAACGCCATCACACGAGTCCGATAATTGCCTGTTTCGCGACGTGTGAAGTACAAAGCTTTTTATAACCACTGTAACGAATTCGATTTTCGAAACAATAGTCCGAATTTTCACTAGTGTACTAGTACAGCCAGGATGTCGAGAAATAAGCTGGCTGGGGTCCCGTAAGCGTGTTCGGGAAATACTCTCTCTCCTCCTCCCTGTGTCACCTTTCGTATTCTATCCTATCGTATCCTATCTTATAGAATCCTATCCTGTCCCATCCTGTTATATTGTATCCAATCCTACCGTATCCTATACAATAGAATAAAATACGACAGGATATGATAGGATTGGATAGGATACGATAGGATAGAATTCAATAGAATAGGATACAATAGAATACGACATGATAAGATAAAATACGACAGGATACAATAAAATACAATAGGATAAAATAGGACAGGATACGATAGGATACAATAGGATAAGCTAGTATAGAATACGATAGGATGTGATAGGATACAATACGATAGGATAAAATACCACAGGGTACGATAGGATAAAATAGGACAGGATACGATAGGATAGGCGTGGATGCGGATTGAAATGGAGATACAAAAGGATGGACAGATATATACAGGGATAGAAAAGTAGGAATTGAAAGAGATAGGAGAGATTGGCGATTGCCAAGGAGATAGAAAGAGATAGATGAGGAAGGACAAAAGATAGAAACAGATAGAGAATTGGAGATTGAAAGAGGAAAGATAGAAAGATCCCAGTGGGCAAAAAGACATGGACATCCTGAGGACGTCCATGTCAGTCCAATTGATGTCCAAAAGACGTCTCATGTCTGAAAGACGTCTCATGTCTGAAAGACGTCTTTAAGACATGAGACGTCTTTTGAAATTAATTGGACCGACATGGACGTCCTAAGGATGTCTTTAAGACATCCTCAGGATGTTCATGTCTTTTTTCCACTGGGATATAAGCGGTGATAGACCAGAGATAGAAAGGGATAGAAAAGAGGAGATTCAAAGAGATAAGAGTGGATGTGGATTGATACGGAGGTAGAAAGTGATAGGGGGATAGGCGAGAGACAGAAAGGGATAAACAATTCTTATCCCTTTCTACCTTAGAGATAGAAGGAGATAGAAAGGGATAGGATTTCTATCTCTTTACTTCCAGCAGGGATGTAAATTAGTGGATAGAAATAGACAGCGTTTTGTTGATGCAAATCGACTAATTGAAACATATATAAAAGTTCTATCTCTTTCTATCTGCAATTTCTATGTCTTTCTATCTATTTACTTCCAGCAGGGCTTTGAAAAATATAACCTTCAATTGATTTAATCCTACTTTTAGGTTATCCAAGTCTCGAAGGCGTGTCATTCACTGTGCCTCTGGGTGCACGCCATGTACAACTACTATTTCGTAAATTTGAAAGTTAAACCAAAAATGGTTGCCTTAGCCCAGGCTGAAGAGTCCTTAATAGAGACAGAAAAAACTCTAGCAGCTGCGATGGCACGATTAAAGGAAGTAGAGGATGGAATACAAATCTTGCAAAATCAACTTCAGAAAGAGCAAGATGTAAAAGACGAATTAGAGAAGCAAAAACAACTTTGCGAAGACAGATTAAATAGGGCTGTTCGGCTCATAGACGGCTTAGCGGAGGAACAAAAAAGGTGGATTGTTACCGTTGCAGAAACTAAAAAATCACTCCACAATGTTGTTGGGGATATTCTACTGTCAGCTGGTATGTAAAATATTGAAGTGAATGGACCATAAAGATAAAGGTATCACAATGGGGGGCAGTCAAGGATGTGACGAAGGGTTCAGTTAAAAAAGTGGTTAACAATTCCGGTGAAGGAAAATGATCAAAATCTAAAGATCTTTCTGGCAAATTTTAAGTGGTCAAAGGGGTTTTAAAAGGAGTGATAAAGGGATGGTCAAGGGAGTGATCAAAGTGATGGTGAAAGTGGTGTTTAAGGGAGAGTACTTATAAAATTGTAGCTTAAAAACGACAAATAAGAGGCAAATAATAAACTATTTCTATCTTTAATTATTAGGTGCTATAGCTTATTTGACACCATTTACTGACACTTATCGGAAAAATCTTTTAACGGCTTGGTATGAGGTTCTTGGTGAAGGGGTTCCACATACACCGGATTGTAACCCTATGTCTGTTCTGGGAGACCAGGTGGAGATTAGAAACTGGCACATTGATGGCTTACCTAGAGATTCACTGTCTATAGAAAATGCAGTGTTGACCAAAAACTCGAATCGATGGCCCCTCTTCATTGATCCACAGGGCCAAGCTAACAAGTGGATTCGAAATATGGTTAGTAATTAGTTTTGACCTAAATGTACTTGAAATTGTATTGTATTATATATTATTGAAATCCAACTCGAAGGACGAGCCAAAAAACAAAATTCTTGTTATTATTTAAAATTCATTTTTTGATTTTTAGTGCAAAACGAGTGGACTCTCAGTAGCGAAAATGACCGATAAAGATTTGTTACGCATTATCGAAAACTGCGTCCGTTTTGGTAGATCATGTCTGATTGAAAACGTGGGTGTTGAGCTAGAAGCATCTCTGGACACGATTTTAATGCGTTCATTATTTAACCAAGCCGGTCAACCTCATATTAAAATAGGTGACAATATTGTCCCATACAGTTTTGAATTTCGCTTGTATCTCACCACAAAAATGACCAATCCGCATTATACCCCGGAAGCTGCTGTCAAAATTTTGCTTGTCAATTTTACTCTCACTGTAAGGTAAGAATTAGGATGTCTCTATTTTCACATTGAACCATGACATTTGACATTTGACCTCAAAATTTCCATCTGTTATGTACTTTGACCATTATCCTTTTAACATTAACCTTTGACTACCAAGCTTTGACCACTAACCTATTACCATTAACTTGTAAGCATTGAACTTTGATATTAACCTTTGACATTAACCATTGACCATTAACCATTGACTCTTTACCTTTGACCTATCCAGAGCCTTGATTACCAAATTTTGACCTATATATCAGCGGTAAATTGACCGCTGTTCTTTGCGTTGTAACCCTTACCCTATGAGCAATCACATTTTATCATTAATTTTGACCCTTCACCTTTGATCTCTTATTATCCTTGAATTTTGATTTTTAACCTTTGATTATTAACTTCTGACAATTAACCTGTGACTACTAATCTTTGACCATTGACCCCTGTTCGCTAACCATTGAATATTGATCCTTCTGACCATCGATCATCGAAATTTTCCCCATAATCCTTTGCTTTGCCATTTAACCCTTCCCTGTTGGAAGTAAAAAGATAGAAAAGGATAGAAATTTTTTGATAGAAAAGGATAGAGATTTCGTATCCCTCCCAAGTGTACACTTTGCATCCATCAAACGTTATCTTTTTCTATCTTTGTGTGTATCGATCGTTTTCACTAGGCTCTATCTTTTCCTGTCTCTTTCTATCCATCCCAAAAAATTTTTATCCATTTTCTCTATCTTTTTCTATCCATCAGTCTATTTCTTCCAAAAAAATTTGAATATCTTTCTATATCCCATTTTCAATCTTTTTGTATCGTTATAGTTTTAAACTTATTAATTTTCAAATTTTGACAATGTATATTTATTTTATATATAATATTTTGTACATAAATATTATTCTAATCTTACCGCTAACACAGGTAGCATTGAATGGTCCACATTTAGAGGGGGGGGCGCGAACTTTTATTCATGAACTATACCTAACCAATTACTTTTAATCATTAACCTACGAATTCTGTTCTTTGACAATTGTCCCTTTAAATTTGATCTCTCTGACCTTTCGCCATTTGACCCCTTTATCTTGACTCGTGACCTCTAATCATTGTCCTTTAATCCTTTCTCATCTCTGGTCTTTCATATGATATTTTCACATTGATCTCTGATTTTGAATTTATTGTAACGACATTATTATTATTATTATTATTATTATTAATTCTAATATAATTTTATGAATTATCAATTATTATATAATAATATAATATATATTCATGTCACAGCGGTTTGTCAGACCAGATGCTTTCCCTTGTTGTTTTACAAGAGAGACCTGATTTGGAGGAAACCAGAAGCGCCTTGATAATATCAAACGCACAAATGAAACGGGAGTTGAAGCAAATTGAAGATCGAATACTTTATCGATTATCGGCATCTGAAGGTTCAGCAGTTGACGATATTGATTTAATTATTACATTAGAAGCTTCCAAAGCTAAAAGCGTGGAAATTAAGGTGAGAAATTAAATAGATATTGATCCATGAGGTTTGTCATCTGACCTTTCATCCCTAACTTACCAGTGAATTTTGACAGCTTACCTTTTACCATTGACCCCTAGCCTTTGTCTAGTGACATTTATTATCTTACCTTTGACCGACGAATTCTAACTATATTGACCCGTCACCTTTTGCCTACAACTTTTGACCTCTGACCTGTGACTTTTGACTATTCAGCTTTGATCTATAACCAAGTAGTTTCTTCTTAACCCAGTTAAATTCATCAAAATACTTTATTTGTTTCACAGGAAAAAGTTGAGTCTGTCGAAATAACTCAAGCGGATATCGACCGAACGCGGTCTCTCTATATCCCAGTTGCAAACCGTGCTCAAATTCTCTTTTTTTGCTTGTCAGACTTGCAATATGTGGACACGATGTACCAATATTCCCTGGAGTGGTTCATTAACATTTTTAATAATAGCATTATTAATACGGATAAAAGCGGTGAGATATTAATCATATTTTTGTCTATATATTGTCGAGGAATTTCAAAACATCTCTTCGTTGAGATATTAGTGTCTGACTAAACACCCCTTACTCCACCTACTTTTCTGTAGACTATATCGATTTTCGGGATGGACGATGTCGATTCTATTCTACGAAGATTGACCTTTTTTAATCGATTAATCGATTAAACTAGCTGTGAAGCTGTATCAACTTTTGTGCTCATTCAATGAGCACTTTGCTTCCTGAAAAAAATATGATTTTTATAACATCAAAATTGAAAATTCGACTTTCGATGCCTTCATAGCAGGTTGAAAGAAGCGGTTTCAACTCTAGGGTTGAAAGTAAAAAACAACTGAAGAAAAGACATCGAAAGTCGAATTTTCAATTGATGTTATGAAAAATAGTATAAGTGACATGGGGAGAGGCGACAATTTCACTCGTGTAATATCTTTCACTCGCTAGCTTCACACTCGAGAAATTGTCGTCTTTCGCCCCTTGTCACGTAATATGCTATTGCTTCCTCATAGAGGAAGTATTAATTAATTAATCAAATGAATTAATATTAGATCACCCGCATAGTGCCAAACCAAAGAAAAGTTTATTTTCTATACATCAGCCTTAAATTTGGATTATTTGAAAAGTTATAGTCTAAAAATTTATTTTCGAAAATTACAATTTGGCATAACTTTCTTATTTTTCAATGAAACGCATCAATCTTATAGGTCAATCGATTCGTCTCGACATAAGGAATCTTTTTTCTCTTGACATATGCTTTAAATTTTGATTATTTGTGAAGTTATAGTCGAAAAATGAGTTTATAGATAGAATGAGGTAGAAAAGAAGAGATTGAAAGAGATAGGGGAAAACGGTGATTGACAAAGAGATAGAAAGAGATTAATCATATTTAAAAGATAAAAAGATATAGAGAGAAGTGGGAATTGAAAGAGATAGGCATTGGTGTGCATTGAGATGGAGGTAGAAAGAGATAGGCGGAGATAGACAAGAGTTAAAAAGGGATAGAAAAGATGATTCAAAGAGATAAGTGTGAACGTGGATTGAAATAGAGATAGAAAGGGATAGAAATGTATATGCAGAGATAGAAAGTGATAGAAAAGTAGGGATTAAAAGATATAGGAGAGATCGGCGATTGCCAAGGAGACAGAAAGAGATAGATGAGGATGAACATAAGATAGAAAGAGATAGTAAAGTGGAGATTGAAAGAGAAAGGTGTTGATGTGGATTGGGACGGAGATAGACAAGAGATAGAAAGATATAGGCTGAGATAGCCCAGAGATAGAAAGAGATAGGATGGATAGACGAGACAGAAAGGGATAAACAATCCTTATCCCTTTCTATCTTAGAGATAGAAGGAATATCTCTTTACTTCCAGCAGGACTATGAGGAAGGAATAAAAATCGATCTTTTGACATTTCGATTAATAGTTGAAGTAATTGATTTTTTTTCCATCTTCAAGAACGATTCTCCAATCTTATCGATACTTAGATAAATAGAAATTTAAATCCCTTTCTATCTTTTTACTTCTAACAGGGATGCCCGAAAAATCCTCCAGATCGGGGTTTGCGTATAATTCTAAGATAGCCAGAGATTTAATTCTAAGAATAATAAGCTTCTTCTTTTAGTATAAACATACAATGTATCATTCTTTGTGTGTTCTTTGTTCTATGCTTCTACATTTCATCAACATGATTAAGATATTGCATCTAACCTCACTTTATTTTTATATATTGCACCAATTGCTTCTTTATAGAGGAAGCTTTGTAGTCGTAACAAAAGCCAGTTTCCCGAAAAAGGTTTTTTTGAATATATTTCAAGGGGAATATATCTAATATAATGTCCTAAAAAATTGACCAGGTGTGTTTATTTATGTATGTATGTATGTATGTATGTATGCATATGTATATGTATATGTTTTTGTATTTGTATATTGTATATGTATGTCACGATCCTGCAATATCTCGAGAACGCCTGCAGATAAATTGATGACATTTTTCATAGTTATTCCACTATATTCCAAGTTGAATTTATTACAAGGGTTTAAAAAAACATTTAATTTTACAAGTTTTGTATACTTGTACAATTTTTTAAAATAACCAAAATTCGAAGCTTATGTAAAAGAAAAAAGATACCTTGTGTCAAGATGAATCGATCGAAAATTATGGTTATTTATAATTCTGAATAATTGATCTTTTAAATAACTTTCCAAATTATCATAATTTATGAAATTGTGCAAATTATGAAAATAAAAAACGTTCTTTCTGGCTGGCAAATGTAGCTTGTTTTTTATGCATAATTTCCTTTTTTTAATAATATTGACATGTTTTTATTTTGATAATTTATATCCACAATATTTGGGCAGTAACATTTTTATCTCTAACAATAAGTGTTGTAAAAAATTTTTAAAGAACCTATAATTTTTGAAGATGGATTCAAAAATCAGATTTTTATTATCTGATTAATTAAAAATTTCTTAATCGATCATTAAGAATTTATTCTTTTCTTTTGAGGGTCGCCCATTTCTAAGTGATTTACCTTTTTTTTCTTATTTAATCTCATGTTATTTATATTTAATCTCTTTTTATCCTTCAGATAACATTTCAAAACGGACAAATAAAATAAATGAGTATTTTACTTTTTCACTCTTTTCCAACGTCTGTCGAAGTTTATTTGAAAGGCATAAGCTCCTTTTCGCTTTCCTTGTATGCGCTCGGATTAGAATGAATGACAAGCTTATTAATTTTGAAGAGTGGAGGTATTTGCTTGCTGGAGCTCTTCCTACAAAGGTAAAATATTTTAAAGGTACATAAAATATTTTTTTTAAATACTGATGCTAATTTATTTGTAGGAATATTCAAATCCTGCTCCCGAGTGGTTATCCCCTCGCTGTTGGAAAGAAATTCAAGCTTTGGAAACTTTATCGGCTTTTAAAGGATTTCGTGAAACTTTTCAGACAAAGATCAGACAGTTTAAGGCAATATTTGACTCGCTCGAACCTGAAACGTAAGACTAGATTAATTAAAACAGCATTAAAGAAGTGTGTAATCGATAAAATAATATTTCTATTCAAACTGAAAATTAATCAATTAAGTTTAAAAAATAATTCATATAATTTTAATACACTGCTCCCTCAGTTTTAGTCTTGCTTCAGTTCGTCAAGACTCTTTGTGAGTGAATTGAACAGGTAAAGAAATCATGGTCGTATGTACCAGTGTTCCCTTTGCGGGCTCCACAGTGATGTGCATTGATGCTCATGCGTCTGATTGGTTACCTTCCGTGAATGAGTGAACCGAGTGAACCACACTGAGAAACCCGCGTTTGTATTTCCTTTTCTAAAAAACACATGGATTTCAGACAATTTCACATTGTGTTCCACATTTTGCGTTACCTTTCAGCTAACTTCATGCGTAGTGCGCTAACCTTATTGGTCAATGCATATGACGCGCGAATTTAAATTGTCATTTCAGTTTCTATGGACGAAACACGCGCGCTCAAGCGCGCGGCCTAAGCTCGTATTGTTAAAAAGCACACTAGATTTTACTATCTGAACTTTGCAATAAGGGTCAAAAAGAAAATTTTAATAATATTTACTAACCTCAATAGTAACACGTAGATGTTTACAGAATTATAAAGTATTTTAGAATAAGAACTAAAACTATTGCAGAATTTGTAAACTAAATAGTAAAATGATGTGCAGAGACCATGCGCATCGAATCACAAAAAATAAAAACTTTGAAGGGACCTAACTTGAGACTATATTCTGAAGTAAGTCCCTTCATGTATAGCCTACATGTATTAATATTCTAGCCTACACATATTTTATAATATTTTATATCAAACATTAGAAATTACAATTATATATACATATTAAGCTGAAACAGAAAAATAGAGTTAGAAGAAATAGAAGCTGGTGGGAATCGAACACGGGTCTCCGGATTAGCAGTCGGACGATGTTCAATTTACCTATAAGAACATAATAAGATTGGCAATAAAAACGTCCATATGACTGTCTAAATCCGTTGTTTGAAAATCGGATACGCTCGGCTGCGCTTGTTCCAAGATTTGACGTTTTCTATTAAATCAGTTAGTAATTTCTTCTACATATTTAGTATATTATATTACTTAAAATACTTATTACTTCTATTCTTTTTGTAGAATGTATTAATTTCTCTAATAATTTTTCCTAAATCGGATTTTACTACGGAAAATAGTAAACTTTGGTATTACTAAATAGGAAATCTTCTTATAAAAATAGTATAACTTATTATTTTTGTATTAAAATGTCAAAATTTAAAGTTTTGGCCCCGACTTGCTATCCATATTAGTAATTTTTCTAACATAGAGTTTCTCAGTGCACAGAGAAAACTGACTTAGGGTACTGAACCCTTTGTAGCTACGGTACTGCCGAGCTGGCGGCGCCTCCCTTTCGATTCCTCACCTCCCCTTATCTAAGTTCGAGAGCGAAACGAACTTCTAGGAATACTACAACTGAGTGAATTACAACCGAGGGAGCAGTGTAAACGTGGAAGAAAAGTGGAGATTAAAAGAGATAGGAGAAAATTTGGATCGACAAGATGATAGAAAGGAATAGATGAGAATAGGCATGAGATAGAAAAAAATAGAGAAGTAGGAATTGAAAGAGATACGAAGGAATTGACTTTGATAAGGAAATAGATAGGGATAGACAAAAAATAGGGAGGAGATAGGAAGGAATAGAGAAATGGGGATTGAAAGAGATAAGAGCGATCTTTAGTAACAAGAAGATAGAAAAAGATGGACTGTAATAGGCGTGACATAAATAGAGATAGAGAAGTGCGGATTCAAAGAGATAGAGCAAACTTTGATTGAAAAGAAAATAGAGAAAGGTAGACGGGGATAACCTGTTGGAAGTAAAAAGATATAAAGTCTATCTATTTGAATCTTTCTCAATCTTCAGGATTGAAATAGAAAGAAAAAATGTATCCATCCCTATCCATGCAAATCTATTTCTATATTTTTTCAAATCTACAATAATTTCCTTCCTTTTGAATCTCAATATTTCGATCTTTCTGTATCCTTCGTCTATCTTCACCAATAATTTCCTATCCCTGTTCTAATCATTTGAATCCTTGCCTATCTCTTTTACAGCTTATCCATTTCAATCCATACCTTTATATCTACATCTATTTGCGTATAATAATTTCAATCCTTCTTTATCGCCCTTGAAGTATACTATCAAGTCTATCCATTTCAATATAGGTTAATGATTATACTGACAAAGAGATTGAAAGGGATAGAGATGGATAGCTGCAAAATAAATGAGATTGAAGATATAATTTATGAATTTAACAAAGATATTGAAAATGATAGAGTTAGATAAACAAGGGAGAGATAAATTGGGATAGAGCTCTTTTGGATGATAGATACTGGTTTTTACAACAGAACTCCTAAATCCTTCGTTAGCTCAGTGGACTAAGCGTAGGATAGCTAACTCTATGCGCGTAGGTTCGCGTCCCATAGATGCGGATTTTTCAGTGTTACATGTGTTAGCGGCAGGATTAAAATAAAATTTATGTACAAAATATTGTACTTAAAATATTATTATGCTTGTTCAAAATTTTATAATTAATAAGTTTATAACTAAGTATAGAAAAAGATTGCAAATGGGAAATAGAAAGATATTCAAATTTTTTTGGAAGAAATAGACTGAAAGATAGAAAAAGATAGAGAAAATGGATGGAACAGATTCAAATTTTTTGGGAAGGATAGAAATAGATAGAAAAAGGTAGATCCTAGGGAAAATGATGGATACACACAAAGGTTGAGAAAGGTAGCGTTTCATAGATGCAAAGTGTATACTTGAGAGGGATAGAAAATCTCTATCCTTTTCTATCCTAAAATTTATATCCTTTTCTATCTTTTTACTTCCAACAGGGTAGGCAATAGATTGAAAGAGCTAGAGAAGTGGGTATTGAAAGAGATAGGCATGGATGTAGATAAGCAAGAGATAAAAAGGAATATAAAAGAGGAGATTAAAAAAGATAGAGCAAACTTTGATTGAAAAGGAAACAGAAAGCGATAGACGGGGATAGAAAATAGGTTGAAAGAGGTAGAGAAGTGGAGATTGAAAGAGATAGACGTGGATGTAGATAAGCATGAGATAAAAGGGAATAGAAAAGAGGAGATTCAAAAGGACAGGCGTGGATGTGGATTATGGGAATTATGGGGAATGAAGTTGTTTGATATATATGAAGAAGTAATTTATGCATTACAAATATTGTTACAGTGCTTCTATACCGGATCCGTGGGATGAGAGTTTAAATGATTTCCAGAAACTTCTTGTATTAAAATGTATGCGACCAGACAAAGTGACTAACGCTATGCAGATATATTTATCTAAACATCTGGGGCAATGTTTCGTGGAACCCCAAACTACGGAACTTACGGTTATTTATCAGGAGTCCTCTCCAACGATTCCATTGGTATTTGTATTATCCACTGGCACTGATCCTGCGGCTGAACTTTATAAATTTGCCGAGAAACTGAGAATGGGAAAGAAACTGCATACGATTTCACTAGGGCAGGGACAAGGGCCGAGGGCGGAACTTATGCTTCAACAGTCAACAGAACTTGGATACTGGGTGTTTTTTCAGGTAATAGCAAGAACGTATGCATCAAGATGAATTTTTTTTGCTTCTCTTTCAAACTTAATTTTGCACCCCTAAAAATTGTTTCGAGTGTACTTCCGATTATGAGTTTAATAGTGAAAATTGGCGCAAATTTGATTTTCATGGTAAACCATGAACAAACTTTGAAACTAGCTGTGAATTCGATCTCGAGTGTTCCATTTAACTATATTTATATTTTTTTGTGCTCATTTTTGAGCACTTTGCTTCCTCATTATCATAATGTTGCAAATAAATTTGCTTCCTCATAGAGGAAGCATTAACGATTTTAAAAATTAAAAATAATCATAATTTTCTTTAAAATTCTATAAAATTCATTAATCATACAGGTCAATCGATTCGTTTCGACGTAAGGAATCTTTCTTTCCCTTACATAAGCTTTGAATTTTCATTATTTGAGAAGTTATAGTCGAAAAATCAATTTTACAAAAATTCAAAATCTACATAAAAATTTTAAAATTCAATATTTTGAAAAATCCTTTGACACGTTTTGAGTATTAGTGGTGCCAATATACCCTACAAATTTCATCAATTTATCTACAACTGTCTTGAAGTTAATAGGGCAACAAAAAATGGAGACATCCATACATACATACATACATACATCCGGACAATTGATTAGAATGTTGTATTAGACATTTATCACGTGAGGAAAGTTTAATTAAACGATTTTAAAAATATTAGAAAATGTATCGAAAACAAAGCTTCCCCTATGAGGAAGCAAAACATACTTTTTTACGATTATCTCAAATAATGTGCAAAATTTTAAAAAATGTTTCAAACAAAAGTTGTAGACCTTACCCAAATACACATTTTTTTCTATGAGTGATATTTTGCGAGAAAATGAGTGAAACATCGATTTTTATAAATTTCCCATACCATAATTCTCTTATTATGAATACATTATTCTTTAAAAACTTGAAAATGATCGAAAAGTACATTTAGATAATATTTTTTGTAATAACCCTATTTAAATAACAGATTTAACTTTAAATTTATTGTACTATAAAAAACAGAACTGTCATTTGGCGCCAAGCTGGATGCCAACTCTTGAACGAATTGTCGAAAATTTATCGCCAGATTTAATTCATCGCGACTTTCGCTTGTGGTTGACATCTGTTCCATCTCCCGATTTTCCAGTCAGTATCCTACAAAATGGAAGTAAAATGACTATTGAACCACCAAGAGGCCTAAAGGTATTATTACATTATAAATTTACGATTTAAAAAAAGCTCATATAATAATAGTCCCAATAGGTATAACAAATGAACATTGTGATCTTATGATGGTAAGAATGAATAATTTCCTAATTCTATTAATTTCTTTTTGTATATTATCACATTTCTAATGCATTGAAGACGTTAATGAAAAATACATTAGAGAAAATGACTTAACGGTTTAGGCCGGCGGGGGGGGGGGGGCTAAAAATGCAGTGTGTTAGGACATATTACATAGACATGATTGTGGGTCCAAATTTCTCGTAAAGAATGTTACACATTATTACTTTACTCGTGGGCCACTACGCAGTCCCCTCATTGCTTGTAATAGATTTGCCTCTACTGTTAGCCGGTAAATATCTTTTAATTATCCGATTTGCCCAATTTCACTGCGAGGAGGTAGCGGAAATCTTTAAACCCATTTAAGAAACAAAGTTGATTTGAAATACACCTCAATTCGAAATTTTATTAGTTTGAAAATGCTTTTGATAAATTTTGAATTAAAAAAAAAAATTCGTTAAAATCAGATAATAGATTAATTTTTAAAAAAATTATCATAATTTTTTTTTACTTTTTTTTATTAATCTCTTGCCGCGTTTATTGGTTGGGGGTGAAAAGAAGACATTTTTCCCTATTATGACCGAGATCAGAGGCCTTCATCCTCAAGAAGCAGAGTGGGCGGCAGAGTGGGAAATTGGCAATTTTGACATTATTACATTATTACATTATTACATTATTACATTATTACATTATTACATTATTACATTATTACATTATTACATTATTACATTATTACATTCAAAATGCGTCTCGACTTGACACAAACTGAAATAGTCACTAAAGAATGTAATTACGGCCATTACGAAGATATCGCACCACAAAATACAATTTGATTGAAGCGAACCCCTGTGCCCCGCCGGTCCTCTGTGCCCTGCTCTCCCCTATACCAGAACCATCTCGATTTTTGCCGAAACGTTAATTTATATTTTTTTCAATAGGATCGCATGGACTTTTTTCTCAAAGTAGCATTATATTTTACATTTACTATAAAAGCGATTTTCAGATACATTTAGCTATGTATTATTTCTGCGTTACGTGTGCATGCGAGCATATATTATATATAGATATGTTAGATATGTATAAGTTAAAATAGGTGTTAGGTTTAAGCTAAGAATGTTTTGCGTGGTATCTCTGTGTTTGTGTATATATTCGCGTCAGGATTGGTCCCCAATGTCTCTGTGTTAGTCATGTTTACCTTTTTTTGCTTCCTCATAAGGCACGTTCAGATTTCCCACCCAGGTGCACCTCGGGTACTGCGTCCTTTTCTTACAAGTCGAAATTTCAATATGTTAGAAAAGGACGCAGTACCCGAGGTGCACCCGGGTGGGAAATCTGAACGCGCCTATAGAGGAAGCTTTGTAGTGGTGACAAAATCCAGTTTCCTAAAAAAGGTTTTTTTGAAAATATTTCAAGGGCAATATATCTAATATGATGATCTGAAAAAATGTCCGGATGTATGTGTGTGTGTGTATGTGTGTCACGATCCAGCAATTTCTTAAAAACGCGTAGAGATAAATTGATGAAATGTTGCATAGTTATTCCACTATATACCTAGTTGAATTTCTTACAAGGGATTAACAAAATATTTAATTTTAAAAGTTTTATGTACTTTTATAATTTTCGTAAAATTCATTTTTCCAATATAACTTCTCAAATATTGAAAATTTAAATCTGATGTAAGGAAAATGAAGATTCCTTTCATCGAGGCGAATCGATTGACCTATATGATTAATGCATTTCATTAAAAAATAAGGAAGTTATGTTTATTTATAATTTTGAAAGTTAATTTTTCGCTCTATGTTTTCAAATAATAAAAATTTTGAGTTGACGTAAGGAAAATGAATATTCTTTATGTCGAGACGAATCGAGTGATCTGTATGATGAATGCATTTAATTGAGAAATAAGAAAGTTATGGTTAATTGTATTTTTAAAAAAGTAATTTTTCGACTATAATTTCTGAAATAATTAAAATTTAAAGCTGATGTAAAGAAAATGAAGATTCTTTGTGTCTAGACGAATTGATTCACCTAAAAGATTAATGCATTTTATAAAAAAATAAGAAAGTTATGCTTTATTGTAATTTTCGAAAATGAATTTTTTGAATAAAACTTCTCAAGTAATCAAAATTTAATGCTGATGTAAAGAATACTTAATGC
>UCOK01008941.1:0-12222 GCA_900474325.1 Synergus umbraculus
CGTATACACAGGTCCGGGGACTTTCGTGGTGGCGGATGTTCCCTAACGTAAGCCAAAAAGTTTCGCGAACCTGCCACTTTACTACATGGCGCACTAGTAGAGTAGTTGTGAACCACGCCGTTTGATGTACAAGTGGCAATTTTTGGAATTAACCGGAAGCTTCAACAAGGGAACATCTGCCACAACGAGAGTCCCCGGACCTGTGTATACGACCGTGCACGGTGGCAAGCCCCAGTTCTATAGTACAATCGAAAGCTCCAGCGCTGACATAAACTAACATCAGAACTACTCCTAAACTATTGAATATTTTGATCTGAAACTGCAAAAAACTTTTTTATAGTTTACTCCGAATTTTTCTAGAGAGAAGTTTTTGCTGCCTGCTCAAAATTCCCTTGATAAACGAAAGGCTTGAAGTTATAAAAGTCCGATTCACGCCGAGAATGAGAAAAAAATTAATAACAATTTTAAAAAAATAAATTTTTGAACACCTATTGCTCTATCAATCGAAGCACATATTAAAGCATATTCCTTGAAAATTTCATTTAAAAATTTCAAAAACTGACGGACTGAGCACGAGCTAAAGAGATACGCGCATTAAAATCAATTGTTCTCAAAAAGTCAGTTTTTTTGCTTTCATTTGAAAACTAAAATAGCTAAAACTTTTTTTCTATAAGAAAAAAGATGCACAATAAAATTCTACATGTTGATAAATCCTTCCAAAATTAAAATTCTAAAATTTTTTTCAAAGCCTCCAGGGGACTTAGTTATCGCGCGAGACAATTTTATGCTCCCTTATTCGATCCGGACCCTTGATTGCGCATGCGTATTGTATATCAAATACTATTTTTAGTGTTTTAAACTGCGCGCGAATAACAGCCAATCAGATGCCGAACGCAACGGATTGGCAGTGGTATCAAGTGCCTATTGCAAGTTGCGCTCTTTACTATTGAGAACGGAATTCCTTTATTATTGGTATCTTCGAGTTTATTTATAGATTTTATTGCTCTCTGGGTTCTGACTACCTGTACGTGGATATCTTGACGAAAATGAGACTGATGACTTACAACTTTATTGGGAGTATTTAAAATGTTCTATTCGAGGTATTTATAATGGAAAGAAAAGGACTAAAATTTCATCTTGGACATAGTGGAGATGGATGGCGAAGGAAATATTTTTGATCATTCCGATCTAGTTTTCGATTATTGTTTTGTTAATTTTGTTGATTTAGAAGGTCCAGAAGGAGTACATTTACGGGATGAAAAGGAAGTGTTGCGTGTGAGTGATGGTGATGTTAGGAATGAGTTGGACTATGACGAAATAATTAGTCTGAATAATTGTAATCAGATTATGGAAAATAATAATATGGATAGTGGTGAAGAGAATAGTTATGGATTTAATGAAGTTGTAAATGTACATGCTCAGGATGAGGTACAACTAATGGATGCTGCCAATTTTGTAGAAGTAACTCTAAGTGACAATGAATCTGAAAAAAAATTTCAAGTGGTTCCAGTGGTAGAAAGAATAAATGACGTATGGCAGTTGAGACCCGGCTGCAATAATTTTGTAGTGGGTCTGTTAAATAATAAAAGTCACTATGGGCCTTGCTGGTGGACAGATTTGCCTGTAGGACAACAGGCAGATTTGAGGTCGGAAATCGAGAGGGAATTTCAATCACAACCTTATGGAGTTTTCAAGGTTGCTGGAAAATTTTGTACGTTTGTGAACTGTCATCTGGTACTTGTGAGTATTGATAAAAAAAGTGAATTATGTTTCTTCTTTTTTTTTTAAGGTGTATGATAATTTATTAGGTAATGATTATTTTGTAGGTTGATACAAGAAGGATTAGATATAATGATTTTGGAAACAGATATTTATTAAAGCCAAAATTCTTTCATTTGGAGGATGGGACACAACTTCGGATGCCCTGGAGTTGGACTGGAATGGATCCAACCTGGTTTGGCCGGAGAGTTAAACTGATTAAAACACAAATTCTGGTCAAAGGGATAAAGTCCCGTTTTATTGTTGACGAAGTTTTATTCAGGGTCATAAACGGTAGTGTTGAAGAGGTTAGTGAATTTAGAGGGGAAAATAATATTGATGATTGATTTGTTTAGAAAATAATTTGTATTTCTTTCTTTTCAGGTTTTGGAATAATCAACGCGATGTGTTTTTCATGTGTGATATAAATAAAGATTACTTTAATGTATAGTATTGGAAATAAAGAATGTTAATTTTAAATTAATATTTCGGAAGGCTATTATTCAACGATAGAGATATGTTGAGGATATAATGTTTAATATCGACTGATACTTTAGAACCTAATTAATCTGTCTGCGCGAAAATCTAATTTTAATTTCTTGTGATTAAGAGAGAGATGCTAATAAACGGCCGTGCTCATTGGCCTGCTCTGTCCTAGTCTCTTCTCTCCAAGAATTTACTTTCCATCGTTGATTCAGGTCATTTCCTCAGCGGAAAAACTCCTTTCTTCACGAAGAAAGGATCAATCATGACATATGGAACAAGGCCTGTACGAAAGAGGCTGAAACTTTGAATTCTGATTAGAAAAAGAAAGCCCTTTCTTCGAACAGTAGATGTAAGGGTAGATTCCGAGATGCTCCAACATGAATACAAAAGGCAGCCATGGCTATAAATGTTCTTTTTCCCTTTTCAGGAATAAATAAGCCCATTATATGCAGGGTGTCTAGCGACCAGGAAATTCGGGAATTTGCCGGAAATTTTGTAGACCTTGAAAAATACGGAAAAATGTCGGGAAATTTTGGAAAGATCCGGGAATTCTGCTGTCATAAATTCCTAATTTTTATTTTCTGTGTAAAACTATTCTTATAATGCACATGCGTTTTACAAGGAGGATTTACTCAGAAAAGTTAAAGAACAGAAAGGGGAAAATAAACGAAAAGAAGCTAAAAGAAAGGCTACAAAGGATTTGGAAGAAATCAAGACCAAAAGGTCTAAACTTTTAGTTGCATTAAGTGATCAGGCGGCATATTATGATGAACGCATAAGTCAACTCAATGCAATTATTTATGATTGAAGAAGATGAAATAGATAGAGAGAATAATATATGTATTCTTAATATGCAGAGCTTTACATATTTAAATGATAATTCTAAATGTTCTTTATCTTTTATTTTTTCGTTTCTTAAGTAATAAATATCTAATTTTCGTAGTATACGTTACTGTTTATTTCAAACCATTCTCCCGCTATGCTATTGTCAGAGTCCCAATCATGAAATATCTAAATACATTATAAGAACAAACCGGGAAAAACGTTATTTCTGATGCGGGAAGTCCGGGAATTTGTAAACGGAATTTCGCTAGTCACCCTGTATATGTAAATTAACAATCTACCAACCTATTATATTATTCGGGCGCAGTTTAAAATGCTAAAAAGTATTTTTTTTTGTTTATCATAAATAATGTCATTTTAACTTATAAACACGTCCATTAGATCGAGACTAATGAAACATGGTAAAAATAAAAATTAATTAAATGCATATTCTATAAATAAAAAATATCCTTTGTTACTCACTTGAATATGCATTTAATTAATTTTTATTTTTATTAAGATGCATTAATTTCGATCTACTGGAAATTTTTATAAGTTCAAATCACATTATTTATCATAAACAATAAAAATAATATTTTTTAGTATTTTAATCTGTGAGCGAATAGTAACCAATCAGATGCCTAGCGCGACGCATGCAAAGTTGAGTAAGGGGCACGAATTGGGAAAACTGATTTTGTCCCTCCTTTACTGGAGCTAGTCTGGTGTCTTGGGTAATTGAATAAAAGAGATAATAACATTTGAAGACAGCGGTTACCAAGGAAGTCGAATTGGTGATCGCCAGACAGTAGAAGCTATCGTCTACATAATAGTCCAGGCAACTGGTACTTCTTTTCCGTAATAATTCCCAGACGCAATTTTATTTTGGAAATAGCTTCTGAATGGGGTCCTGAATGACCCTTAAAAATGTGTGCCGTGGATCGATTGCCAAAGGGTGTTTTTTTTAAAAAGAATTTTCAAAAATCAAGTTTGCGTGGACGGACCATTTCCATTGTATTGTACAAAAAAAAGTTGAAATTAAAAAAGGTAATGTGCAAAATTCTAAGAAAAAAAAAGGCGAACCTTCTATCTCTAATAGGTTTCGAGTTACAGTCATTTCAAAAAACCACTTTTTTTCTGAATTTCGTCGAAAAATCACTACTTTTAGCAACATTGTCTGTACCAACGAACCTAATGATTTTATGGAAAAATTTTCTACAGATGAGTGAAATTTCATGTATTTATCTTTAATTTGCCGCAAGGGGCAAAGTCCTAACCCTAATAGGTAAAAAGTTATGACCTCTCAAAGTGGACCACTTTTGACCCATTTTTCCGGGCAAAAATGAAAAAAAAGAGGATATCTTAGCTCTAATAGGTCACGAGCCATGACCTTGGAAAGTGGATCTTTCTTACATAAAATCATCTGAGTGCACCATGCGGGGCAAGTACAGACATATTTGAATGTTTTAATGCAAATGAAGTATCTAGCTCTAAATCTAAGTAAAATATACATAATTTTTTCATCAAAAAGAGTAAACGGTAACAGGGCAATCTCGGTAACGACTAGCTTAAAAAAAAGTCAAAATGGGTTAGATTCAGTATGACAAATACTAGATCTACAGGGTGTCCAACCACCTATGCAACTACCGGTTATATGTGATAGAGCACAAAAAAATAAAAAGAAAAGTCCTGTGGCAAATTTTGATCCGGGCCTTAATTTGGGCACGGTAAAGCTTCAAAGTTGGGCATAATGAACCAATCAGGAGCGAGATTTAGCAACCATTTGTGTGCCACCAACAGGAAGACTATCTCAACACTTGAAACAAACAAATGATTGCTAAATCTCGCTCATTGGTTCATTATGCCCAACTTTGAAGCTTTACTGTGCCCATATTAAGGCCCAGATCAAAATTTACCAAAGGACTTTTCTCGGGGTGTCTTAGTCTTTTCAATTCAATGCGTATAAATTCTTTCTTTTTTACTGGGGAATATTTTCAGACAAAATATTAATTTTTTCATCAAAGCTGGAAAGGAATTTCATTTTTATAGGACCCTGGACTACTCAGGGCCCAACATGTTTGGTAAGTTTTTAACGTTCTGATTTGCTCTGAAAGATCTTATAACTTATAATTATCTTATCGAATGCTTCAGTCGAGCCAGGGTTAGGTTTTAAAGATAATTAATGAAAATCGAACAACTTTGTTTTACTGAGAATAACAACGAATATTTATTCCCTACAAGTTACAGATCTAACTGTGTGTATTTAATAAAATATCAAA
This sequence comes from Synergus umbraculus, assembly GCA_900474325.1. Taxonomy (NCBI): domain Eukaryota; kingdom Metazoa; phylum Arthropoda; class Insecta; order Hymenoptera; family Cynipidae; genus Synergus; species Synergus umbraculus. Next base: position 5,343 of record UCOK01008941.1, read on the forward strand.
ACAAAAGAATGAAATAAGAATATTTATATGTGTGGTTGATTTTGTTGTCTGTGAGAGTTGAATGAACGTGTCTGGAGTTGAATGATGAGTTTGTCTGAACGAAGACGGATGAAGTGACTATTCGTCCTGTAATCATAGATATTACGAATTTGTCAGACAAAGTACAAATTGACAGATTCGTGAACGAATTAGACATACAGGCGATTTTGCGGAATACAATATTTAACGTTTCAGTTCTCTTACTTCAGCGGTTTTGACGGTACGGAGAGAAGGGAGAACTGATAGGAAAAATAGTGTAAGTTTCGGATGTATAAATCTCCAATGCGTTTTGTAGATAATATTTATAGGTGCTCCTACTAAATATTATCCGTCGGTTTAATTTGTCACTCACAGATACGCTTGTTGAGTGTAAATTAACTTCTATCGCTTTGCAATTTAATGGACACGATTTACAGGAAAAGGAATAGAAAAGTATTCTCGGGTGGAAAATATTAATAATAAACGCTCCTATTTATTAATGTATTATCATGGATTTCTACAGCATTAGGCGATCCTAATGACTAAAGAAATCGTACACCTTTCGAAAGAGAGAGAGAGAGAGAGAAAAGAGCGGAGAAACGGGGAACGGAGAAAGATGAAGTTACGTTTAGGAAAATGTCAAACATAGTAGCTCCTATAGCATGAAATTTCCTTTAGATGAGAATTGACAACGACAGGTGCGTCTGAGGGTCAAAATGCCGCACTTAGAATTATATTTAAAAAATTTTATTTTCACGAGTTTCCAAGTCGGTTTATCCAACGCCCTTAAAGATTGGGTTCAAAACTCTTAAGGGCGATGGAATTTGAAAGAAAAAGTTGACAGAAACTGTCAAAATCTGTGTAAAGACACTAATGTTATCACCAGGATTTGCGATTGGTCTTTTGACGGGAAAAAAGGGCAAGTTGATCGATTTTTGTTAGCACACTTGGGAAAGAAAAGGTGTAGAACAGGTCGAGACTCATTAGTTTTTTCATAAGACGAATATATAAAGCGATGGAGATGCATAAAGATTCGCCTATAATGGCGAATATTTTTACAGCACCACCAGAAAATAATAGATTAATAGATAGATAGCTACGAATTAATACAGTGCTGACCTCACTCAGCGATAGTTTTGGCGGGAATGATTTGAATTGCAAGATGAAAGATCGCAGTAATCTTTTATCGTTTGATCCTTCTCATATATATTATAAGAAAAAATGAATCCCTACCTTTAGTAACAATTATACAATGCATTTATATTACTAAAATCACTTAAATTAGTCAATAATAGAATAAATCTTTAAAATCGGAGATTATCTTTCATCTTGCAATTCAAATCATTCCCGCCAAAACTATCGCTGAGTGAGGTCAGCACTGTATCAATTCGCAGCTATCTATCTATTAATCTATTATTTTCTGGTGGTGCTGTAAAAATATTCACCATTATAGGCGAATCTTTATTCATCTCCATCGCTTCATATATTCGTCTTATGAAAAAACTAATGAGTCTCGACCTGTTTTACCTTTTCTTTCCAAAGTGTGCTAACAAAAATCGACCAACTTGCCCTTTTTTCGCGTCAAAAGATCAATCCCAAATCCTGGTGAAAAGTTGACAGAATTAGACAGGCGCGCAACAAGGGTCTCAAAACAGTGGGTGTCGGGAGGCACCCTTCAAAATAAAACTAGCTGTCAAGTTGTATCAACTTTTGTACTCATTCAATGAGCACTTTGCTTCCTGTAAGCAAATATGATTTGCTTCCTCATAGAGGAAGCATTAAGTATTCTTTAAATCAGCATTAAATTTTGATTATTTGAAAAGTTATATTCAAAAAATTAATTTTCGAAAATTACAATAAAGCATAACTTTCTTATTTTTTAATGAAATGCATTATTGATACATGTCAATCGATTCGTCTCGACATAAAGAATATTCATTTTCCTTATGCGAAATCAAAATTTTGATTATTTGAAGACATAAAGCGAAAAATTAACTTTCAAAATTATAAATAAACATAAATTTCTTATTTTTTAATGAAATGCATTGATCATATAGGTCAATCGATTTGCCTCGATGAAAGGAATCTTCATTTCCCTTACACTAGCTTTAAATTTTCAATATTTCAGAAGTATAGTGGAAAAATGAATTTTACGAAAATTATAAAAGTACATAAAACTTGTAAAATTATATATTTTGTTAAACCCTTAAAAGAAATTCAACTAGCTATATAGTGGAATAACTGCGAAATTTTATCAATTTACCTCTACATGTTTTCAAGAAATTGCTGGATCGTGACACACATGCACACATACACACACATACATCCGGACATTTTTTCAGATCATCATATTAGATATATTGCCCTTGAAATATGTTCAAAAAACCCTTTTTTAGGAAACTGGATTTTGTCACCACTACAAAGCTTCCTCTATGAGGAAGCAAAAAAATAATACCAAAAAAGATGAAAAAACATAAATTAATTGGTTGACCTGCAAAAAGCAAATAGCCCCCTAGAGTAAGTAAAACTTTAATAATTCATATTTTTTATTTTCTTTACAGATGCCATATCAGCATTTGGGAAATATCAAAAAATAACTTTTGAGAATCCTGTAACTTAATTTGTGAAAATTGAATGCAAAAAAAGTCTAGGTCCTGAGAATAGCAGGTCACAATAATGGATCTCAAAGCTAAATTACCGGAACTAAGTGAGAAATTTGCACAAGTAAAAAAGTTACTTGACGTAGATAGTTTACTCGACGATGAGAAAAAACCATATAAGAGCAAATATGCTGCAATAACAATTTTGCAAAGCATGCATGCTATTCTGGAAGGTTCAGACAAATCAGTTGGAGAAGAAAATAAAGAAATTGCCCTTCTTGCTGTGGTGTGTCTCAACCTCGGTATTTTATACATCGAAACTGAGGAATTGAAAATGGGAGAAGAGTTCCTCATGAAATGCATTTCAAAGTTGAGTAAAACCGCTATTTTACCCGAAGAAATATTAGCAATGATAAGTGCTCTAAATCAACTAGGAATACTTTGGTCTCAGCGAGATCAACCTGCAGTTGCGAAAAATTTTTTAGAGCGTGCTGAGCGTGTTTACAAGGAATATAAAAATTCCGGTGCTAAGCCTGTGAGCATGACAACATTATTTGGTCTGAAAAATGGCGAAGAACCGGAATCAGCTCAGGTATTAGAGAAATTACATACACTGACTCTCTACTACTTAGCCCAAATTTATGGATCTTTGGAGGATTATCTCAAATCAGCAATTTACTGTCACATGACTTTACGCAGACAATTGGAACAAAAAGATTTTGAAAGTGTTGAGTGGGCTTTGAATGCAGCAACTCTCTCACAATTCTTTCTCGAGAAAGAATGCTTCCAACAAGCGAGGCACTATTTAGCTGCTGCTACTTACATACTACAAAAGTATGAAAACACTTTGAAAGCGGAAGAAAAAGGTGGAGTAAGTGAAGAAGTAGCTGCCAAATGGGAAAATTTTAAACACAGAAGTGCAGATATTTCCAGATGTTGGGCGAAGTATGGAGTTCTTCTTTTAAGCGCATCTAAAGAACGTCTTTTACAGAAGAGTGAAAATGAAAATGAAAATGATAATGATGTTTCATCAGATTTTAACTGTACTCAACCAAATTCTAAATCAGATTTAGAAGAAAATTGCTTGGATAATTTGAAGTTTACGACTATAGAAGCCAAGGTAGAAATCATTGGGAATGATGTAACCGACAAGTATCTTCTAGATTTCAGTGATGCAAAGTTAGTATTCTATAAAGTGAAAAAATGGATAGAAGATGCGAAGCAATATTATTGTTTAGAAAATCATGCCTCGGATTATGTACAACTTATGCAAGATTTGTCCCAGGTTTACAAGTATTTAGCATTCTTCGAAAACAACGAAGATCGTCAAGCTAAAATGCACAAAAGAAGAGTCGATATTCTGGAATCTGTGATAACAGAAATAAACGAAACATACTACAAAACAGCTTGCATGCAAATATGGATGGAATTGGGTGAAACATACTCAGAGATCCTGGACATTAAGCTTGAGCGATTACAAGCCACAGATGAAAGACCGGCACCTCATGTGTTGAATAAGATAAATAATCTGGCTACGTCTGCAATTAAGTATTTTGAGAAATTTTTAGAATCCCTGCAAGATTGCAGGACATTTCTTGAGAACAAAAAATTTCCAGAGGAAATGGTACGACCAGCTTTGTGTACTTATTTTCAACTAGGCAGACTCTATAATAAAATTATAACTCCTGATAAGCATATTCAACTCGTGAATGTTAAAAAGAGTTTCGATTCTTATGCTCTTTTGGTCAATTATTGTGAAAAAGATTCACGCGCTAAGGAATTAATGAAAACAGAATTAAGCGTCTGTAAAGATTTAGTTCAATTGTTACCTTTAAAAATCAGCAAACTGAGAAAAGAACTAAATGCTTAGGATCGATCAAAGATATAATAAAGGAAATCCATATGATTAAATTTGCTAATAACCATTTTTCATTTGTTAAAATTTCCAGTTATCACAGGTCCTCACCTATTTACCTTTTTCACATATTTTTGGAATTTATCACCTTTTTCTTTTTTACTCCCTAAATTTGAAACAGTAAAAATACCACTTTTTGAAACAGTGCATTTCGTGATGACTGGTAAAACAGTAAACTTTACTGTTTTGTCAGTGGAGTTTACTGGGAATTAGTAAAAAAGAGTACTGAAGAGAACAATTTTTCGAAAAATAACTGTTAATTTAGTAATTCGTACTGGAGAAACAGTAAAGGTATGTTGCGCAAAGAGAAAACGCATAAACTTTGTCGATTCTATTTGAGACATTAATATTAGTTCACCATAAGATAATGAATTTCTAAAATCAAGAAAATAATTGCATCAATGAAAACTAGCTGTCAAGTTGTATCAACTTTTGTACTCATTCAATGAGCACTTTGCTTCCTGTAAGCAAATATGATTTGCTTCCTCATAGAGGAAGCATTAAGTATTCTTTACATCAGCATTAAATTTTGATTACTTGAGAAGTTTTATTCAAAAAATTAATTTTCGAAAATTACAATAAAGCATAACTTTCTTATTTTTTAATGAAATGCATTATTGATACATGTCAATTGATTCGTCTCGACATAAAGAATATTCATTTTCTTTAGGTGAAATCAAAATTTTGATTATTTGAAGACATAAAGCGAAAAATTAACTTTCAAAATTATAAATAAACATAACTTTCTTATTTTTTAATGAAATGCATTGATCATATAGGTCAATCGATTCGTCTCGATGAAAGGAATCTTCATTTTCCCTACATCAGCTTTAAATTTTCAATATTTGAGAAGTTATTTTGGAAAAATGAATTTTACGAAAATTATAAAAGTACATAAAACTTTTAAAATTAAATATTTTGTTAAACCCTTGTAAGAAATTCAACTAGGTATATAGTGGAATATCAATGCAAAATTTCATCAATTTATCTCTACGCGTTTTCAAGAAATTGCTAGATCGTGACACACATACACACACACATACATCCGGACATTTTTTCAGATCATCATATTAGATATATTGCCCTTGAAATATGTTCAAAAAAACCTTTTTTAGGAAACTGGATTTTGTCGCCACTACAAAGCTTCCTTTTTGAGGAAGCAAAATTCATATACACTGTTCTTTCATGATAATCACCCTGTCGGTTGGTCTTGCAGTATTACGAGCAATTGGCAATGTTAAAAAGGTGTGCATACTCAGCAAACGTCGCGCATGGCACAATTGGTAGCTAATGTGGTTACGATACTGTTGAGTCAGAGCTGAGTTCGAGATGTCTCTTTCACTGCCCCACGGACCCCTTGTCTACTATATCTAGTAGCGGCCGCACTAACACGAGTGAGATTTTCATGAGAGAATAGTGTACTTTTTGTATTGGCTTCATGATTTTTATGAATCGATTCGAAATTGTACGAAAACTACGATCTGGTGGCGCATGAATATTCCCCAAATTTCAATTGACATAAATTTCATTTCACCTAAAATAAAGTTATCTAAAAACCATTGATCATAATTTTTATTTATTCTAATTTCTATTTACCCCAATAAGCATTTGACATAAATTTTATGTACCCGAATTGTTATTGTACATAATTTTCGTTTGTCAGAATTTTTATTTGCCATAATTTTTAAATACCCTAATTTCCACTTAACAGAAATTTTATTTATTTTATTTGATGTAGGCGAATTTCTATTTGTAATCATTCTTATTTGTCCTAATTTCTATATAAACTAATTTTCATTCGATATAATTTTAATGTTTCCTAATGTTTCAGAGTATTTCTTTTTCTGGCTGTTTTGACCTTTTAAGGACGATGGACTTAGGAGGAAGAATTACCACTTTTTTGCAACGTCGCAATTTTGCCGTGCATTTGCACATTAATTCCATTCGAACGTATTTGCGGAGCATATCGGATCGAAATGAAATTTCTTTGGGCCTCAAAAAACTCTAATGTGGCAGGAGTATGTGTATTGGCTTACTTTTTCGAAAAAAGGGGGGAAAACATTTTTAATATAAGTGACAGAAGACCTACCTGTCTTAGAAAATCCTCTTTTTTTACAAATATCTGCACTTGATTTGCACTCGCGATTTTTTTATATAATTTTATTGCCACGAGGGTCTTTATTTGTCACTTTATATCACTCAACAACGCGAGAAACAGTGAAAATCCGAAAAAAAAAAACTATTATGAATCCGACTTATTATGAACGCGCCTTAGTGACTTAGCAGTAGCAGACGCCAAGTAGCAGACGCCAGATGAGAGCATGGTACATACAGTCCATGCACAATA
>UCOK01008942.1:0-15767 GCA_900474325.1 Synergus umbraculus
AAGTTATCCTGCAACATGACAATGCTCGGCCACATGTCGCAAAACCCGTCAAGACATACTTGGAAACCCTAAAATGGGAAGTCTTACCCCACTCGCCGTACTCTCCAGACATTGCTCCTTCCGACTACCATTTGTTCCGATCGATGGCACATGGCCTAGCTGAGCAGCATTTCCATTCTTATGAAGAAGTCAAAGAATGGATCGATTTGTGGATCGCCTCAAAAGACGCATCGTTTTTTCGAGATGGTATCCGACAATTGCCCGAAAGATGGCAAAAAGTAGTGGCTAGTGACGGACAGTACTTTGAATCATAAACAGGTAATCACTTTTTCAGAATAAAGCCTCAAATTTTCGAATTTAAGATATTTTCCAAGATTTCAAATATATCAAGATTTCTTAAAGGATTTCAGGATATATATTCAATATATTTCAAGTTATTTTAAAGAATGTTTAAAGAAGTCAGGGGTGTTCCAAGATTTTAAATTAATTTGCACATTTTGTTAATTTTTTCAAAGGATTTTAAAGGATATTGAAAATTTTTAAAGCATTGTAAAAGAACTTTCAAGACTTTATTTAAGGATTATCAAAAATGTTCACAAGATTTTTTATATGTTTTTATGGAAATTAAAGATATTTCAATAGATTTTACAAGATTTAAAAAATATCAAGCTTTCCTAAAGGATTTTAAGATTTTAAGGAATTTCAAAACATTCAAAAAAGTTTGAAAGTATAGAATTTCAAAAGTATTGTGTAAAAATTTCACGTAAATCGGAACATAACTTTCGGAGATATACAACTTTAAAGTTTTACCGAAGAAATCTCAAGTGACCTCGCGGGGCCTGTGCACCATACTGCACCCTTTAAACGCGTTTTTTTCGAAATAAAGTTTTCAAAGATGGTGCGAATAAAATCTCAAGAACGACTAAACCGATCCTTACAAATTTTCATCAGTTATTGTTAACATAACTGTGAAGTACTTGACGGAGAGATATTTTTAATTTTCACTTTATTTTTTTTAATAGAACCGAAAAATGACCGTTTTTTTTTTGGTAAAAAACAACTTTTTACTTTAGTCATCCGACATCTTGTAAAAAAATTAATTTTGATAAAATCTCTCCGTCAAGTACACAAGAATATTACATTTTACATATTGGCGGTAACTCAGTTGTTCATCACTGTTTTGAAATAAAAAAATTACTCTAACTTCTTGAAATATATATCTTTCGAACTTATAAACATTAATCTGTAAATATGCAATACTTTCTTTTAAAAAGTATTTCTCAAAGAAAGCGTTTTTTTAACCATTGAGACTCTACCTAACCCCTTAAATCTCTAGTTATTAAAACTGAAGAAAATAAACGTGTTTAAAGTTCCTAGAGTATATTTTACCGTGTTTTTCAGCAATATACAAATTATTAAATTTTCCAATATATAAATATTACCATCTTTTATATTTTCATAAAAAATAATCAAGTGTGAAAAATGTTGGGATTTTCCTATTTTTACCCGATGTTTGATTTCATTGTAAAAAACTCTTCAATGCCAGCATGTTTCATTATTAAGAAATTGGTATGCCGACCAGGACCTCATCAGAATCCTATGTTAAATACTAGGGCTAATTGCAACAATTTCTGCACGGGGTCAAGCGGTACTGTCCAATAGTACTAGATAAACTGGGAGGTATAAGCAACGATCTGGCTTTGGTTTGGGTTCTGGGTCAAGCTGGGAACTAAAAAGCCATATAGGGGGCATTATTCCTCAAGTGTACCAACCTCAGAATTCGACTTTGTCTGATCAATCTCAAACTTGGGTAAAGTATAATCGAATATAGTTCGAATTTTTTCGATTTTGTGCGGTTTCCTGCTATTTGGAAGGTATTAAGTTCCTTTCCTATGGAATATACAGTACCGTCGGAAATTGTCCGTACGATTGGCGCAAGTACTATTAAAAATCACTGCTGGCTTTGACTCCAATTTAAGGTTAAAATGTCCATTCCAGTGCCAGCAGCTGCAGAAATCTACCGCATCAAGATATAATTAAATTTTTTGCTGGTTTTTTTGTATTTTCGTAGTCATAATACGGCTCCGTTGGATATACTTGGATAAAGTATAGTCCTACTAGGTAGAACTTTAGAGGAAAAAGATTTTTTCGATTGGATAAAAATTTACCGAGATAGGTGAGGGGGAATTTTTCGAATTTTTTCGATTTTGTGCGGTTTCGTGCTATTTCGAAGATTTAAGCTCCTTTCCTATGGAATATACAAAATTTTGTCCCGCATGTTTTTAATAGCTATTTTCTTGGTCTATCGAATGGTTGTAACCATTTTTTAAAAAATCGAAAATTTGACCGATTGTTTTGAAAATCAAAATATTTTTGACTATTGCAGAAAAAAGGCATGTTTTTTTTGTCTCAAAATAAAGCTTAAGGCTGGGGTCCCATGGATCCGGAAAGCGTTGCGTTTTTGCGCAAAACCATAAGAGTGAGAGAGATGGTCGTATTAGTGCGTCTCTCTTACTCTCATGATTTTAGGCAAAAACGCAACGCATTCCGGATCCATGGGATGCCACCCTAAGTCCTTATCTTTCGATGCTGTAAATTTCATCTTGCCGTTTTTTGTTGTTTTCGAGAAATTAAGGTGAATCCACACGCCGACTCTCTCTTGTTTCGAGCGTAAATTTTTTCAGTGCGTAAAATTGGTCTTGCGTCCCCACCAACTTATCCAAGTCAAAGACAGGGTTGCCAGTATTGGCGATTTGGCGCCAAATTGGCGATTTTTTTTCGCAAATGGCGACCAATTTTCAGGTTTGGCGACTGGCGACAAAATTGGCGATTTTCGATATTCAGTTGGCTATTTACGGCGACATTTGAAAGCCTGCCTGCAGAAAGTCCATAAGAGTAAAAAAGACGGACCGTTTTGATTGTTCTCTATCTCTTTCCCTCTTGTTGACTTTCTGCAGGCAGCCTGCCAACCTTGATCGGCTTTTTCTTGCGGGTGCTAAAGCCCTAATATGCCAATCTACTTAAACACGGAGTTGAGACAACCAACCAGTTGAGAACAGATCATGTCCAATCACGTCTCCTAAATTATATTAACCAATCAATGGTATTCTTAGGAAATTTCAAACAATATTTAAACCAATAGCAAAGGTCGCTGAGTTCGTTGGCTCTTGCGGAAGGTAAAAATCTTTCTTGATATGTGTTCTGTTGTTCTCACTTTCTGAGTTTTCTGTATCGAAGTTACGTTGACGGGTTAACCTCATACGTTTCACGTTTCGCTTTATTCTATGAATTTTGTGTGCGATTTAAATTCAAAAATAATCTGTAAGTATATATACTCTTTTAATATTACTATTATACCTTTTCTTTTTTAATGTTTTATAGTGATATTTTATTAGACAGATCGAAAATAAACTATATCAAACCCGACCGATCGAATTTTCAGTGCAAATTGGTACCTTTTGGCCACATTTAGAACACTGAATTTTTCGAATTTCAAATTCGATCTTCAATCGAAAATTCCACTTGGATCGAATTTTAAATTCGATCAGAGATCGGCGTTATTTCACATGGATTTAATTTCAAAACCAACTGAATAATTTTGATTTTAAGAAAACTTACATTCGAAAAGAGCTTTTGAAGCTTCAATTTTTTCTAGAATTAAATTCAATTTTGAAAAATTCAGTGTTCTAAACGTGGCCAAAAAGGTACCAATTTGAACTGAAAATTCGATCAGACGGATGCACACCTCTATGATAAATGAGTACCTAAAGTTTCTCAGATTTGTATATTTTAATAATAAGAATATTAATATTTAAATTTTATGTAGGTTTATCCAAATTTTTGATTTATTACCGAAATAATGCACGATAAATATTAGAGCGAACGCTTTCTTGTGGTCCCTCGTCCTTTTTTTTCTTTGTTCGCCATCGTCATAAAAGGTGATCAACAATAGCATGGGAAAAGTTGGTGAAAAACTGCGAACGTACAGAAAAGAATGGGAGTCTTTGCCTTGGGCAAAAGGTAATTGAATTTTTTTACATAACATACTCGTATTTATAAAAAAAAATTTCTGCTTATTATATCCTGTTTATAGATAAAAATATATTATTTAAAACAATATTACAGGCTGGTTGACTAAGGCTGATGAAACGAAATACTTTAATGAAGCATTTTGTAAAATCTGCAATAAAGATTTGCGAGCACATCGAGCCGATTTGGAAAAACATACAAAAAATGCAACCCATCGGCGAAAATGGGAGAGCGTATACTCAAGCAAGCAAACTCAATTGACTTCGCATTTCCCAACAGACATTGCACGCGCAGATAAGGACAGAGATTTGAAAATGGCTGCGTACATTTCAAATCATAGTTCGGTAAGAAGCATTGACCATCTGTGCGATCTTTTAAAAGACTTGGGCAAAGGTACCAGTTTTGAAAATTTTAAAATGCACCGAACAAAATGTAGCAGTCTAATCAAATACGTTATCGCGCCTTGCATGTTATCTGATTTAATCGTTGATGTTGGTGATATGATGTTTTCATTGATTGTTGACGAGTCAACTGATGTATCTACTTTCAAATACTTATGTTTGTGCATAAAGTATTTTAGTGCAAAATTCGGTCGTATTGTTACCGATTACTTAGGCATAATTGCATTAGAAAATGCCACTGCTGATGCACTTTACGAAGCTGTAATTGAGTTTTCCGCTGAAAACAATCTAAACTTAAAAAACATAATAGGTATTGGCACAGATGGTGGTTCAAATTTATGTGGGGTAAATCATTCACTATATGCATTATTAAAACAGCGATATCCGAATCTACAATTAGTAAAATGCATAAACCATGCGATTGATAAGTCAACCTCGAAAGCAGCTATTGAGTTTCCAGCAAATGTTGAATTTCTATGTAGAGAAATTTACAATTGGTTCAGTCACTCTCCCCTACGTAAAGCGATATACCGAAGAACTTGGGAAACTTTAAATATGGGATTTCTTGATAATGATGGTAAGCCAAAAAAGTTCCATGAATTTGTCCAATTATCCGAGACTCGATGGTTAGTGCGATTTTTCGTTGTCAACGTCTTATTGGAACACTGGTTAGAACTTCAAACACACTTTCACAACGTGGTAGAAAAAGAAAAATGTTTAACTGCCCGTTTGCTAGATCAGATGTTGCATGATGATGTAAACCTTTTGTATTTAAAGTTTATAAAGCCAATTTTGTACGAAGTAAATCGAATCAACAAGATTTTTCAGACTGAGAATATTGACTTGGGCTGTGCAGTTGATGATCTTATCGCGCTTGTATTACTTATTGCAAAAAAGATTATGAAACCATCCTTCGTAGAAAAAGGAATACATCCCGTAATGAAAGCATATGATAATGAGTTAGCTTACTTAAAGCTTGAACAAGTGGATTTTGGTATTGAATATTATCAAACTTTGACTAAGTCTAAAATTACAGAAGAGCAGAGGTTGGATGTAGAAACTCGAGCGTTTGCGTTTTTAAAACACCTTTTTCGTGAACTAACTCAGCGAATACCAGAAAATTTGAAAATTTTTGAAGGATTGAAAGTCTTATCACCGGCTGTATGTTTGAACCAAATTCGACCATCTTTCAAAAACTTACCTTTACTTAGTCAGCTTATTGACAAAACTAAGCTCGGCATTGTAGAATCTCAATGGAACAAACTAAATACAATTAATTGGGAAACTCACTGCGATAAATCGATTTTGAAAGGATCACATACATTTTGGTCAAAAGTGTATTTATTCGAAGATGCTGTCGGAAATTTTGTATTTCGAGATCTTGCATTGTATAGCTTAAGATTACTTTCTCTGCCATCTAGCAATGCTGTAGTTGAAAGGGTGTTTTCTGTGATGAAGATTACCAAAACCAGGTTGCGTAATAAAATGGGAATACCAATGTTAGATGCTCTACTACGAATTCGATGCAGATTTTATGCAACTAAGTCTTGTTGCAAAAGTTTTACGCCAACTCAAGATATGTTTGAGAAGTTTAATTATAAGATTATGTATCCCTCTAAGGACGAGGAACAGGAGAAAATAGACACAGAAATCGTCGAAGTTTTAGATAATTTCGAATCAATATGCATAAGTATTCCAGAGTTTTAAAAAGATCGCATCACATTCGTATGCCTCATTTAATTTCAGAGTTTTAGTTTACGTTGGGCCTGATAGCATTTTTAGGAAATAATAAGTTGGACACATTATAGGTCGTTTATTAATAATTAAGGGTCACAAATATGTGATATGCGTGATATCTACCTAGTCTTTGTACATAGTAAAATATCTCTTTATCGTCCTTAATTTAAAAAATGTTAAATATCACATAAATAAATATATATATATATATATAAATTAAATATATATTATAACTAAGAAAATTCTCATTATATGTTATGATATGAAAAGTTCCTATAATAAACTCTTTGTAAAATAAGATATTTTGACTCATGCCTTTTTCATAAGATAAATAATCGCTTTTTACGTTATAGCGTTAAAAAAAATTAAATCTTAACAATATTGTTACTTGGAGAAATTTAAAATTTGTCTGTTTCGAGCCTATTGTCTATTTTCAAATGCTCAATAAATGATTTTTACTTTAATTATTAATAAAAATTTGTTTCAAGTCATATTATTTTATAATAATAAAGTATAAAATATTATTGAAATGCATTTTGGTTTTAAATTTATTTTAATAAAGTAAACATAATTATTCTTAATTATATTATTTTTATCAATAAACAAAATAGAAATTAGTTTGATTGAGTATTATTTTAAAAAAATAGGTTATCTATTTTGCGATTTAAAATTCCCGCTAAGTTGGCGACTTCTGACGAGATTTTGGCGACTTTTCTCTCAGCAGATGGCGATAATCGTTTAGTTTTCCTGGCAACCCTGGTCAAAGATATTATTATTAGTAGATGCGGTGCTCGCCTAGTAACCTAATATTTTGAGTTACGTGGTTTTCTACACGTATGTTACCAAGTATATTACGCCCTTAGTTTGCGACAAGATGTATATGTATGTTACCTATTGTCACGTGACTGTAAGTGCAGGATTTCGGAGTTTAAAAAAGCGTCTACATAACCTATATTATCCATCGTGAATGAATTGTGCTTTTATTTGTATAATTATAAATTATACAGAAATGAATCACGGTGGTAGGCCGATGAATATAGAGTTGTGGAGGGAATTGGAATATACTCCAAGAAAAATAAATAACGGAAGGACGGTTAATAAAAAATTAAAGGCTAATAAAACATTAAACATATTAGACCACAATCCATATTCTTATTTTATCAACAACAACAAAATTTACTATAATTATATGCTTACAAACTAAAAAGGTCTCACGAATATTTTTGTTATTACGTTTATTTACAAACTACATATACTAAAATATAGACATTTTACAAACAAAGTACAGTCTAAAAGACATGCAAGTTCTCAAATAATACAATTTAATAAACTTTGATAGAAAATAAGTAAATAAAATTATAAAGCAAGATCTCCATAGTATAAAGTGACCATATTTGAAATGCTCAAAAACAGGACGCCGACTGATTAAGCTGGGGGGGGGGGGGTGTAAATTCAAAAATAACAAATTTTTTTTTAATTTTCCAAATTTTTTTCATTTTTTTTTTTCATAACTCATAAATAAAAAATAGTGGCATATCTCGAGTCACGTAAAATGTTTCTTAAATATACCTATTACAACTCTTATGATTTTCTGTTTCCTGAGTTTCGTTTTCTCCTAATTTCTAGTTTTTATAAAAAAAAATTTTGCGGGACAAACAGGACAAATTGTTGAAAAACAGGACATTTTACAGGACGCAAACCTCCGCAGGATAAATTACTAAAAAACAGGACTGTCCTGCGAAATACAGGACGAATGGTCACCTTACCATAGTATCATAAAGAATAAAGTTTACAAATTTCAACGCATTTAGATTTTGAGATAAATAAGCGAAATTAATAATTTTTTAAAAGGTTATTCTCTACGTACCTATGCCCTAAAAGACGTTTGTAACCAACATTTGTCCGAATTTCCTAGCATGTTAAACACTTGGCAACAATCTTATCCTCCTTTCTAATTTTTAAAAATTTTAAGTCGTCCCATGAAATTCCGGCTTCGCATGCCGTTCTTTTAGTTTTGCCGGGACATTTTTATTTAAAAAGAAAGGAGGTTATGTTTATATTGACGCTGACTGACAGTTATATCTCGAGTATTGGTCCACCATTTTGGATAGGTATGTTACAGGTTTTCTACAGTTTGTTACGGTATGTTACCTCATTCAGGTAACATACGTCGAAAACCTCGAGTGTCGCGTCACAACCCATCCCTGACCTGCACCGCATCTACTAATGGTGCGTTTACACCTCGGCCTGCCCGACCGGTGCAGGCAGAAAGTACATAAGAGTAAAAGAGATAGAGATTGAAAAATTGGACAAAAAGAACTCTCTATCTCTTTTACTCTTATGTACTTTCTTCCTGCACCGGTCGGGCAGGCCGAGGTATAAACGCACCATAATAATAATATCTTTGCCCAAGTCGTGTCGCGCTAAATTGAATTTGTACATTTTTGTAATTGATTGAAAATGCGGTAAATGGGTGCGACTTGGTGGGAACGCGACACGACTTGGGTAAGTTGGTGGGGGCACGATAATAATTTTACGCGCGGAACTAGTTAGAGTGGGCGTGTGGATTCACCTTTAAATAAAGAGTAAAGGTGCAGTCCCACGTCGGCAGAAAACGTCGGCTTAAAGCAAAAACTCATGAGAGTGACAGAGATAGACAGATATGTTTGTCTCTTTCACTCTCACGAGTTTCTGCTTTACGCCGACGTTTTCTGCCGACATGGGACTGCACCTTAAACCGCCGCGTCGACGGCGCTCGAGACTACTGTGCTTTTCGCTCGGTGGAACTTCTTTGGATTCATTTATCGTGTCAATTATGAATATTTATTATTTATCAAACTGCTCGCTGCATTGTACAGAGTTTGGACTGTCAATAACGTTTTCTAATTCCTGCATTACAGCTGTGGGACTCCGAAAACTTTCACGGTATCGGAGTCCCACTACACTCGAATCTCCCAATAACGACCTTCCCAATAACGACAATCTCCCAATAACGACCGCATTCCTTTCTAAATAACGACCTGCATGAACCTAAAGTCTCACTTGATACCACTTCGCATGCGTTGCGCTTCAGGATCTGATTGGTTTCTATTAGCGCGCAATTTGAAATGCTAAAAAATATTATATTATACGCAATGCGCATGCGCAATTGGTGTGCCATTTAAGAAAATAAATTTCGTCGTTATTGGGAAAGCGTCTGGTCTGAATTTCGTTGTTATTGGGAGATTCGAGTGTATGTACATTTATCAGATAGAACTTTACTTCCTTAATATTACGTCCCTACAATGACAGTACACTCGAATCTCCCAATAACAACGAAATTCAGATCAGACGCTTTCCTCATAACGACGAAATTTATTTTCTCAAATGGCACACCAATTGCGCATGCGCATTGCGTATAATATAATATTTTTTAGCATTTCAAATTGCGCGCTAATAGAAACCAATCAGATCCCGGAGCGCAACGCATGCGAAGTGGTATCAAGTGAGACTTTAGATTCATGTAGGTCGTTATTTAGAAAGGAATGCGGTCGTTATTGGGAAGGTCGTTATTGGGAGATTCGAGTGTATTGTAATACGTGAAAATATTGTCATCGTGTACGTCATTATTGCGTCAGGTGTACAGTTCGATTTTATTAATAAGGTATTTTAAACTTATCCTTCTTTTCCTTCTTTTTTCTGATTGCTTGCAACTTCTTAACTTTCTCATTTACGTAAGCCTGTTGCAGCATTTCACGAAAACATGTAAACAAACACAGAAAAATAGCAAAATCTGTGGAATGCCTTAAAGTCCGCTATTGTGTCCACATTTTACCAATACGCGGTGTTTGAGGTCGCAAAAATGATTTGTTTGAAGTGTCGTTTTTTTTATCGACAATATTTTGGTTGTACGACAGGGGCTATCTGCTTATTTTCTGCAAAAAGAAATTTGTTTGGCTAAAAAGTGAATTTTTACAAGTGTGGAGACGCGGGTTGAGGGGTGCGAGTAAACAGTACATACATTTTGCCATGTCCCTTTCCGAGCAAAAAAGGCACAAAACTTCACTCCAAGGGTGCTTCACTCACTCAGAAAAATTTTCCGAATCTCGCTATGCACTTCAAAGCCCGAGCACTTACGAAAATCGTGTCGATTAATTTCGAAATTTTATAATTACAAGGACACTTAGGTGGGGTAAAAAATTTTTGAATCATTTTTTACTATGCAGGTACAAATTCACTTGCTTCGAACTATTTTTTTTTAAATTTAGATACCGAAAACTAATTTTCTTTCCAAATAGAGAGAAATATATCTCTTTTAAATATCTTCATGTCATTCAAAGTCAATGAAAATTATTTTAATGTCAAAATTCTTTATATATTGTGGTTGTACTATCTTTCCAACACATTCGTACTAACATATATCACATGTAATGTGGTCAAATAGTCCTAAAACTTACCGCAAATCAACGAAAATAGCGCAAAAGTCGAGTTTTTTCGATTTTTTGAAAATTCAAAGTCAATTAGGGGAGGGGGTAAAAATATTTTAATGGAATTTCTGTTATACAGGTATAAATCTATATACTTTGAACTATTTTTTTTTTAATTTAGATACCGTAAACAAATTTTCTTGCCAAATAGAGAGCAATATATTACTTTTAAATATTTTAATGTCGTTCAAAGTCAATAAAAATTATTTTAATGTCAAAATTCCTTATATATGATGGTTGTACTATCTTTCCAACACATTCGCACTAACATATATCACATATAATCTGGTCAAATAGTCCTAAAACTTGCCGCAAATCAACAAAACTAGCGAAAAAGTCGAGTTTTTTCGATTTTTTGAAAATTCAAAGTCAATTAGGGGGTGGGGTGAAAAATATTTTAATGGAATTTCTGTTTTATTGATAATTGAAATCTTCACAAAAAATTTTTTGCTCTTCCAATTAAAAGAAGTTTTTCGTTTTTTTTTTATTTTTAGCGATATCTGCGTTGCGGAGACTGAAGGAATTTTTTTTTTTAATGAAACTTTAGGGGAGTGTTTTTGACTCCCCAAAGAAGGATTTCATTGCTATTAGAACTTCGCGCAAACAACTTTTTTTTTTCGATACGCCCTACTGTATAATATAGAGAGCAGTTTAATAAATAATAAATATTCATAATTGATACGATAAATGAGTCCGAAGAAGTTCCGCCGAGCGAAAAGCCCAGTAGTCTCGAGCGCCGTCGACGCGGCGCTTTACTCTTTATTTAATTTCTGGAAAACAACAAAAAATGGTAAGATGAAATTTACAGCATCGAAAGATAAAGTCTTAAGCTTTATTTTGAGACCAAAAAAAAACATGCCTTTTTTCTGCAAAAGTCAAAAATATTTTGATTTTCAAAAAAATCAGTCGAATTTTCAATTTTCTTAAAAATGGTTATAACCATAATTCGAAATAGCACGAAACCTAGTTCTACCTATAATAGTAGGACTATATTTTACCCAAGTTTGAGTTGGATCAGACAAAGTCGAATTCTGAGGGTGGTACACTTGAGGAATAATGCCCCATAGACGCAAGACTGGGCTACATATAAGCAATTGGGTTAGCAATTTGATTGGACACGGACTACTTAACCACCATCGTTACAAGATAGGGACACCTCTCGACGGGATGCAAATTGTGTGGTAGAGATGACACTAATCTCTATACATTATAGGCCAATGGTAACAACTATAGGCATAAATTATGAGCCTTAACTTGCACATAACTTATAAAGCCGTTTTGGACCCCAAAGACATTATAGTAATTCATACCCTGTCCAGTAAATCTTGGAGTTCTAGGAAAGAAAAGGTCTGAAATAACACTGCACTTACGTAGAATTTGAGGGTGGTACAATTGATTTAGAATCTAAGTGCCTTTTAAAATGTAATGTAATATATCATTGATTCCATCACAGCGTTTGTAGAATTGTAATCATATTTTTCTTTGTAATTGAAATGATAAACTTACCTCATCACATGCGGCACATCTTGGTTTAAGTTGCTCTGCATAATGTCTCTCGCAATAGAGTGCATCATCAAAAACACAGTAAGCAAGGTCAACGAGCAATTCCTGACACTGTGTACATCGAAAGCACGCTGGATGATATAAACTGAGTTTACTTGCCGATACTGCGACGGTCCCATATACTAAGGGTTTTTTACAGGTACCACAAAGCTAAACAGAGAATATTAAGACTGTGAATATTTTATTAACATAACGTATAATAAACTGTAACTCTATCCTAAACATTTCATCATTAAAATTACACTCGGGGAGAGTGTGGTTGGGACGCTTTTTGTTTTTCGTTCATAAGAGTAATAAATACATGAATATAAATAATCTGCTATGCTTACATAAATAATAAGTTTTGGTCCATCTACAATGTATTAAAAAATCTTAAAAATGTTGAATAATCAAAAAAATTATTTTTAAGCAAAAAATCACGTTATTCAATCAACATAATAATTAATACTCGATTCTCTTATTTAAAGATACACTGAAACCTGGATTTGAGTCCCCTGGATTTCTGTCTTTTTGAGAAGTTGGGTCGATCCCAAATTTAGATGAGGGAAGGTGAGGAGTTGAGAAGAGAAGCGCCGTGATATCGACAGTGCTCGGCTCGGCAATAGCGTAGCCACAAGTGGGTAGTACCCGCTAAGTCAGTTAGCTCTAGTTCGCAAAGAGAACACTGGTACATACGCCGCTGACTTACGACCTGCATGCTCCCTTGATATGTGTCTACTAACCAACCAAAGTGGGACAGCAATCCAGGTTCCAGTGTATTAACATTCATAATAACATGTTTTATAAATTATAAGTTGAAAGAGAAACGCCTTCTTCCAAGGCGAAATTTTTATAAACATTATTTTATAAAGTTTAACATTGCACTTGGGCAATATTGGTTTTAATAAAAAATTAGTATTTACAACATTTTTTTCCTTGCGATCTAATGTCATCGAAGTTTATAACAAAATCAAATTGTCCTGACGAAGGAACATGCAGTTGTCCTAATCAAGGAATATTGCATGCGCATAGAAAATTATTTTACAGATAGTTAACTTATGGATTTTTAAAAAATATTATTAGTTATATTAAACTAATGAAGTTGTCTACAAGAAAAATGAAAATGAAAAACCAGTGCCTCTGAAAATCGTCGAATCTTTCTTAGGATTTGAAAAAGTTAATGGTTAAACGGCTGCTGAATTGACATCAAAAATACTCAATACGATGGAGCTACTTCGATGAGATATAACCGAAAAATTCCCCTTCCTGATCTCGGTCCATTTTTATCCAATCGAAAAAATTTTTTTCCTGTGAAGTTCTACAAAGTAAGACTACACGGAAAAAAGGTCAGGGTAACTGGTACCCCAATTGGTGTTTAGGCTAACCGACGCATAGTACGGGCTACTTACTCATCCAATGGGAGAGCAGTTCACTTTTGTGGGAGAACCATTCACCCATAATAAGGCAACTGCTCGCCTACAGCAGCTCTCCGTTCTCGTGGGGCAACCATTCACCCACAAACGGACAAGCCACTGCACCACACGACACTACCGCCGGTGGTGGCGCTGCTACTCTCCTCTTCGCGCGACTGTTCTCCTAACCTTTTTTCCGTGTACACTTTTCCCAAATGTTTGGGTTCGATCAGACAAAGTCTAATTTCGAGATGCCGGTATACTTGAGGAATATACATATGATGTTTTATTATACTCACTAGATCTTTTTCATGGACTTCCTGTACGGTACCAATATCGAGAGCAATTTCATTTCTTGCTGCCATGAAATCGTCAGCACTAACGTAATATTTAGACTCTAAATGCCGACAATATGCTCTCGCGAGGTCTTGCTTTGGTAACTGGACAGCTAGCTGACGGTCTCTATGTCTTTCGCCGGGTGACCCAAGCCTTGGCACCGCTATTTCCGGTAGCATAGAAAAATATTCTTCTACCTAAAAATTACGAATATCATTAATTAAAAATTTCAAGGAGATCCATAGTTTTTTACGTACAGTACTCGTTATGTGTACCTTCATGCGGAGAACGGAAAATACGTAAGAAACATTCATATTTCTTTTTGCGCAGGAAGGCATACATGAAGGGTGCTATACAACATAGATAAATATCCCAAGTGGAAATTTCTGTTCCGCACCAGTATTCTAGTGGTAGAAAAAGTTAACTTGGGTGAAAAGTGGAATAATACGAGTGCGGGGTTAGTACGAAGTAAATGAAGAATATTTTTCTGTTATCGCGTCAAACAGATACGATGTAAAAGCGGTACTGTTTCAGTAACGACTATTTACTACTGTTGGAAGAACGTACGTCAAGAACTTTGACGTACAGTTTTTTGAAATAAAAAAAAAATCCATTTCTATTTTCAAGTATTTTATTATTCAGTAAGTTATTATTCAGCTTTCTTTCTAGAATATTATAAACTTAAAAAGTGCCGATCTATACATAAGAAAAAGTCGATTTTATTTTGGCCTTAGTTAAATCTAGGACAAGTGAAATTTTCAAAGAATAGGTACCTACTTATGAACAATCAAAAGTATATGTAATAAAAATTTCAAATTTTCAACCACCTGGCTACTATTTGAAAAACAGGACGTTTTCACCATGAATCATATTCAATTTTTCTGCGAATTTAGTAGCATTGTCTCCACTTCTAATGGTGTTGGAGCATTTTCAAAACACTAAAAATTGATGCAGACTCACTCGAATCCGCCATTTTGTTGACATCTTTTCAATACGCGGTTTTTGAGGGCACAAAAATAATGTGTTCGAAGTGTCGTTTAGCCACAGATGTTTCCATCAATAGAAATAGTTCAAACCTTCTACTCCCCACAAAAATGGCTTATAGACTGAGCACTATTCAAAGGGCCTAGCGGAATAAGCATGGGAAATCTGACCCCGCACGTATAAAGCTGAAATTAATGTCACAAGTTCGTATCCATAAGGTTTGAAGGTCCAACATGTTTCAACTTGAAAATCCCATTTTTGTGGGAGATATGGAGGGGGGAAAAAAATAAAAAAAGTGATTTTTCTTGAAAATGGCTCAACCGATTTTGATGAAAAAAATATATGTTGTAGTCACTAATGAGGCTATTTCAAAGAAAAAATTATTAAATTTTTCGAAAAAAATTACAGGTCAAAAAAATGTTTGAATTTTTCAAACATTTTTTTTGAGGTTATGTTCTCGAGTAACCACTTTCATATTTTACCTAAACAATCTTTAGAATGTCCTTTATAACATATATTTTTTTTGAATTTTTTTAAGGGGGGTAACAATGTTAAAAAAAATAAAAATCGCGCATGCAACGTTGCGCATTCTTATAGTGCACTCCATCCGACCGCATACTTTAGAATACGACTCCATTCCATTTTATTTATGGTTCTAAAAGTTTTTCAGGCTGCTTAATATTTTTCGTAATTTTCGATTATTTGCCATTTCATTATGTGTTAGTAGACACATATCAAGGGAGCGTGCATGTCGTAAGTCAGCGGCTTATGTACCAGTGTTCCCTTGGCGAACAGAAGCTAACTGACTTAGCGGGTACTGTCCACTTGTGGATACACTATTGCCGAGACGAGCACTGTCG